>CM038679.1:293739783-294008524 GCA_021605205.1 Aegilops longissima | reverse complement strand
CCCATGTAATAATTAAGGGAAAGATACATAGTTGGTTAAAGCCACTTCACACAAGAATAAATAACATCCATCATTCGAGTACACTCAAGGTCCGACTACGGAACCAAAATAAAGAAGATACCCCATATGCTAACACAGATCCTCAATCGTCCCAACCGGGCACCACCATCGATCATCCGAAAAGACACTAGTAACGACCACGCCTCGCCGAACTCCCACTTGAGCTCGGTGGAAATACCTGACCGCCTCATCGGAACCTGCAAATGTTTTGAAGTATCTCGAGCACGGACTCAGCAATCTCCACCCGAGATCAAGACTATTTAAGCTAATAGGAAGGACAAGGTAATAAAGGAGCTGCAAAGCTATCAGCATATATGGTGGCTACTTCCAAAAGAGAGCGAGAAGAGGAGCAAAGCACGGTCGTGAAACTAGTAGTGATCAAGAAGTGATCCGAACTACTTACGGACATAACTCCAACATGTGTTCACTTCCGGACCCACGAGAAGAGACCATCACGGTTACACACGCGTTGATGTGTATTTTATTTGAGGTCAACTTTGGGTTATCTACAACCGACATTAACAAATTCCCATCTGCCTCATAACCGGGCACGGCGAAAGATATTACCCGCAGGGTGTCCCAACTTAGCCCATTATAAGCTCTCACGGTCAACGAAGGATATTCCTTCACCGAAGACCCGATCAATCTCGAATCCGGACTACAAGACATTTCGACAAAGAATAAAACAAGACCAGAAGCCCCGACGGCCGATAAATCCCGATAGGAGCTGCACATATCTCGCTCGTGGCACATCCGGATGAGCAGTCCATAACTAAAACCAAACCTCAAGTTGCCTTGAGGGCGCCACGGGTTTAGTTCGGGCCAGACCAAGGAGCACGTCCGGGGGTTAAAATAAAGATGACCCTGGCTCGCAAAACCCGGGAAAAAGGCTTAGGTGGCAAAAGGTAAAACCAAAGTTGGGCCTTCTGGACGAGTCTTATTCAAAGCGAACTGTCAAGGGGGTCCCATAAATCACCCAACCGTAAGGAACGCAAAATCAAGGAACATAACACCGTATGACGGAAACTAGGTGGCAAGAGGAACAAAACACTGCATAAGGCCGAGCTTCCACCCTTTACCAAGTATATAGATGTATTAAATTATAGCAGATATATATATTGTGATATCCCCAACAAGTAAACATGTTCAAAAAGGAACAACATCTCCATGTTCCAACAAGGAACAAACTTCAGCTTCACTCGCAACTAGCAACGCTATAAGAAGGCTGAGCAAAGCGTAACATAGCCAATCAACGGTTTGCTAGGAAAAGGTGGTTAGCTGACATGGCAATATGGGTGGCATGATATAGAAAGTGGTAGGCATCGCAGCATAGGCATAGCAAAAGAGCGGCAACTAACATAGCAAAGATAGAAGTGATTTCGGTATGGTCATCTTGCCTCGCAATGTTCTCGCGAGTTGTCGAAAACTTGATCCTCGAAGCGTTTCAACAGGTTCCTCGTTCACGACTCGCTCCCGACTCTACCCAAAGCAACAACACAAACAAAGGAACCACAATAAATCACGGTGCAATGCACAATCAACATGATGCAAACATGGCATGATATGCATGATGCGATATGCAATGCTTATGTGCTCCCGAAGGTAATGATGAACCAGGCATCAACTTGGCAAACCAAGCATGCCACTGAAAGATGAGATGATTTCGTTGAAATCGATATAAAGATCACCGAATCGGATGCACGGTTTGGAAATGGCAAGCAAAACAAGAATGGCTAAATCTGCCATTAACAGCTTGATGCCACTTTGCAAGCAACAATAATTAAGCTTACTGCACCCAAACATATCAACAAAGCACATGGCAGTGATCTACACATGATGCTCGACAAAAGATGAGCACTGAGCTACGGCTAGTTCACATCATAACATGTTCAAACAAGCATGGCAAAATGCTCAAAAACAGGCTGGACATGGCAAAACAGTAACAGGTTGCAATGTTCAGAGCATCAAAACTACATGCTACAGGACCTAAAATAGCAAATCATGGCATGGCATGAATCTACTCAAAGCATTTAAAAGTCCTTACTGACCATAAGCCAAAAAGGAATAGAAAATATAGTAACACCCATGTCAATATTGAAAGTCTCGTTAACAGATTCAGCAACTTGACATGTCAAAACTGATAACGAGATGGCATGTTTACAAGCTCAATGCACTCACTACAGAGCCTCAAATGATAAACTAAGCATACATACATCAAGAAGACATGACATAGAAGACATACATGGCAAGAACACTAACGATATATATGGATCAACCACAACAAGCTAGGCAAAATTGAATAACATGTATACAATCTGCCAGGAAACATTTGATAGCAAAAGTAGAGCTCGATTGACTCAAGCTATGGCATCCCATAATTGCAAACAAAGGCATGGATAGATAGAGCAAGTCATGCTTTACAAAACACCCTTACTGAAGTATCTCAAAATATGCATAGATCTCTTGGTATCATCAAGCAAACATGGCATCAAAATCAGCTAAAACAGGGCTGAAATCAGCAACATAGGACACCTACTTTGCATGCTTGTGCTAGTCACCACATAGATCACAAAATACATGGCATATACCCCTGGAAAGATGACATGGCACTTACAAAACACATGTAGGAATCAAATTCATAGGGTGCACATATTAATCATGGCAAAATAACAAAAGTGCAACTTGATAAAATCAGAAACTATCAACAAATAGCACACTTCCAACAGCATTTCAGGCATCAAGATGAGCTCAAATGAAAATGATGCAATGGAATGAAATGATCTACTCTTCGCGAACATTTTGACATATTATACGAAAAAATGGATCTACGGATAAGATATAGCATGTTGAAAATTGCACGAAATTACAAAGATCAAGGACTTAGAAGGAAAGGGAAGGGAAGAAGTCAACGCCATGATTCCCGAGGTTGGATCGGCGGATCGACGGATCGATGCCGCGCTGGCCTGTTCGCTGGAGGCGGAGGGAGGTCGCCATGGGCGGCGTGGCCGGGCGGGGCGGGGTGAGCGGGCCGGGCCGGGCTGGGCGCGAGGGAGGTCGCCGGACCGGGCGAGGAAGTGAGCCGGGCCAGCGGGCGTGGGAGTGCTGGGCGGCCAGGAGGCCGGGCGGGCGCCCGGCCGGCGAGGGGAGGCGCGTGAGGGGGGCGCCAGGAGGGGGCGGCGACCTGGCTCACGCGCGGCGTGGCTGGGCGGGCGGGAGATGTAAGTGAGCGCGGGCGCGCGAGCTGGCGGGTCAGCGCTTGCCCCGGGCGGCTGCTGGTGGCGGGAGGGCGTGGAGAGGCTACGCATGGACGGGATTGGGCTAGGGCGGGCACAAGGATTTGTCCGGCAAGGCGCTTAGGTTTTCGAAGGGATGATCCCATTCGGGAGGTGTTTAAATAGGCATAGAGGAGCTAGGAGAGTCCAATGAGGTGTAGTTTTCGCCACACGATCGTGATCGAACGATTTGAGAGCATGGAGGTGACTTAGATGGGTTATTGGGCTGTTTTGAAGGGGTGTTGCTGCAACTTAAAGAGGCTTGCGAGAGTGTTAACCGCTGGAGTACCAAACGAGCTCCAAATGACCAAACTTGACCGGTGGTCTCGGGTGTTATACCAAGGCCACTAGACAAACCTCGTCCATTTCGAGACGGTTAATACACTATTGCGGAAAACGAAAAGGGACCACGGGGAGATAGAGGCTTGGATTGCAAAACGACAACGGAAAATGCTCGGAATCATGAGAGATAACACGTATGCAAAAGCGATGCACATGATGACATAATATAAAATGCATGACATGGACAAATGCAAAGGAGAAAACCCAACCACGGAGGGAATATCATATATCAATGCCGAAAATGGCAAGAGTTGAGTTACAAATATGGAGTTACCTGGGTGTTACGCTACCAGGGGTAGGGCGCCCACCACCCTCGTGGGGCCCCTGTCCTTCCCGGACTGCCACTTATTTTTCTATTTTTCCAAATATTCCAAAACGGAGAAATATTGCCTTAGAAATTGTTTTGGAGTCGGTTTATTTACCGTACACATACCTATTCCTTTTCGAGTCCAAACGGTCCGAAAGTGTCCTTATGTATTCTCCAAGGCGGTTTCAATAATATTGGTTTCAACATTTATGGGATTACCGAGATATAATGTTTGATCCTTGACCGCTTACCACCTTCGGATTTGTGCCTTCAGTTGTTGATTTTATGGCACCGAATGATAGACCTCGATAACGTAGGGACCTTCCCATTTAGAGAGAAGTTTTCCGCAAAAAATCTTAAACGAGAGTTGTATAGCAATACATAATCACCTACATTAAACTCACGCTTTTGTATCCTTTTGTCATGCCATCTTTAACTTTTTCTTTAAACAACTTAGCATTTTCATAAGCTTGTTCTCCATTCATCAAGTGAGCTGATATCAAATAACTCTTTTCAACGCAAGTTTGAAATCATAGTTGCTCTTAATAGCCCAATATGCCTTATGTTCTAGTTCGAGAGGTAAGTGACATGCTTTTCCATAAACCATTTTATACGGAGACATACCCATAGGATTCTTATATGCAGTTCTATAGGCCCATAATGCATCATCAAGTTTCTTGGACCAATTCTTTCTAGACCTATTAATGTTTTTGCAAAATTAATTTGAGCTCTCTATTAGTCAATTCTAATTGACCACTAGATCGGGTGATAAGGAGATGCAATTCTATGATTAACGCATATTTAGCAAGCATTTTACGGAAAGCACCTTGAATAAAGTGTGAACCACTATCACCATTAAATATCTAGGGACTCCAAACCTCATAAAAATAACTTCCTTAAGCATTTTAATAGAGTGATGATCAGCACTACTAGTTGGAATAGCTTCTACCCACTTAGTAAGTAATCAACAACAACTAAAATATGTATATCCATTAGAGGCAGGAAAAGGTCCATATAATCAAAGCCCCAAACATCAAATGGTTCAATAACAAGTGATAATTCATAGGCATTTCTTGACGCCTACTAATATTACCAATTCTTTGACATTCATCGCAAGACAAAACAAACTTACAGCATCCTTGAAGAGAGTGGGCCAATAAAAACCGGATTGCAATACCTTATGTGCAGTTCTATCTCCAGCGTGGTGTCCTCCATAAGCTTCGGAGTGACACTTATGTAGGATCTGTTCCTGTTCATGCTCAGTACACAATGTCTAATAACACCATCTACTCCTTCTTTATAAAGTGGGTCATCCCAAAAGTAATGCAAATCATAGAAAAACTTTTTCTTTGTTGGTATGTGAAGCTAGGTGGTATAAATTTAGCAACAATATAATTAGCATAATCAGCATACCATGGAGTACTACGAGAAGTGCTTATGACATTTAATTGTTCATCGTGAAAGCTATCATCAATAGGTAGTGGGTCATCAAGAACATTTCTAACCTAGATAAGTTGTCCAACGGGTTCTCAGCCCTTTTCTATCAACAATATGCAAATCAAATTCTGCACCAAGAGAACCCATCTAATAAGTCTAGGTTTTGCATCTTTCTTTCCATAAGATATTTAATAGCAGCATGATCAGTGTGAATAGTTACTTTAGAATCAATAATATAGGGTCTGAATTTATCACAAGCAAATACAACTGCTAAAAGTTCCTTTTCGGTAGTAGCATAATTTCTTTGAGCATTGTCTAGAGTCTTACTAGCATAATGGATAACATTTAATTTCTTATCAACTCTTTGCCCTAGAACAACACCTACAGATAATCACTAGCATCACACATAATTTCAAAAGGTAAATTCCAATCAGGTGGCTGAACAACATGCAGAGACTAATGCTTTCTTAAGTATTTCAAATGCTTCTACACAATCATCATGAAAGACAAATGGTACATCTTTTTTGTAATAAATTAGTCGAGGTCGAGAAATTTTGAGAAGTCCTTAATGAACCTCATATAAAATCCGGCGTGACCAAGGAAACTTTATACCTTTGATGTCCTTGGGACATGGCATCTTTTCAATAGCATCAACCTTGGCTTTATCAACTCAATACCTCTTTCAAACTTTGTGCCCCAAGACAATATCTTCATTAACCATAAAGTGGCACTTTTCCCAATTCAAGACAAGATTAGTTTCTTCACATCTCTCAAAACTCGATCAAGATTGCTCAAGCAATCATCAAAGAGGAACCATAGACGGAAAAATCGTCCATGAAAACCTCACAAATTTTTTCACAAAAATCGAGAATATAGCCATCATGCATCTTTGAAAGGTAGCAGTGCATTACATAAACCAAAAGGCATACGTCTATAAGCAAAAGTACCAAAAGGGCAAGTAAAAGTAGTCTTTGATTGATCTTTTAGCCATGTATTTGAGAGAAACCAGAATAACCATCTAGAAAGCAATAATGTATGTTTGCATAATCTTTCTAGCATTTGATCAATAAAAGGTAAGGGTAATGATCTTTCTTAGTAGCTTTATTTAATTTGCGGAAATCAATTACCATCCTATAACCTGTGATAATTCTTTGATAGAAAAAATCTTTGGATCAATTCATCTTTATCATTAGGGACAACAATAATAACTCCCTTCTTAGGGACACAATGGACAGGACTTACCCAACGACTATCAGAACGGGATAAATTATACCTGCCTCCGTAAGCTTGAGTATTTTTCTTACCACTTCTTTCATTTTAGGATTCAAACGTCGTTGAGGATCACGAACTGGTTTGACATCCGCTTCCAAATTTATTTTATGTTGACATAAAGTGGGACTAATGCCCTTAAGATCATCAAGAGTATATCCAATAGCGGTACGGTGCTTCTTCAGAGTTTTCAATAATCTTTCTTCTTCATGCTCTGAAAGGTTAGCACCAATAATAATAGGATATATTTTCTTTTCATCAAGATAAGCATATTTAAGATTATCAGGCAACGGTTTAAGCTCAAACACGGATCACCCTTGGGTGGAGGGGATCCCTGATTTCAACAGCAAATTGTGTTGCGTAGATTCCTGCTTAAAGAATACTTCATCTATTTCCTTCTTTCATTCATGAACATATCATTTTCATGGTCTAGCAAATAGTGTTCTAAAGGATCACTAGGAGGTACGACAATAGAAGCAAGACCGATAATTTCATCCTTACTAGGCAATTCTTCCTCACGATGTTGTTTACTAAATTTAGAGAAATTAAACTCATGAATCATATCATCCAAGCCAATAGTAACAACATTCTTCGCAATCTATCTTAGCATTAATGTATTCAAGAAGGGTCTACCAAATAATGGGACAAAAGCTATCTTGTGGGGAACTTAGAACAAAATCAGCAGAATATTTAGTTTTCCCACACAAGACTTCAACATCTCTAACAATTCCCATTGCAGATATAGTATCTCTATTGATAAGTTTAATTGTAACATCAATATCTTCTAACTCAGCAGGTGCAATTTCATGCTTAATTTATTTATATAAATCATAAGGTATAACACTAACACTAGCACCCATATCACATAAGCCATGATAACAATGATCTCCTATTTTAACATAAATAAAGCACACTACCACAGGTCTATGTTTATCTTTAGCACAAGGTTTAGCAATTCTAGCAGATTCACCACAGAATTGAATAACATGCCCATCAATATTATCGACAAGAGATCTTTAACAATAGCAATATTAGGTTCTACTTTGACTTGCTCAGGAGGTATAAGTTCTAATATTGCTTTTACGAACACAAAGTTGAAGCTTTAGCATGATCCTTTATTCTAACAGGAAAGGTGGTTTCTCAACATAAGAGGTAGGAACAATTGGATCATTATAAGTGACAATCTTTTCTTCAACTTTAATAGGTGCAGCTACTTTTACTTCTATGGGAGGATGATATTTAAACCACTTCTCTTGGGGAGATCAACATAAGTAGCAAAAGATTCACAAAGAAGCTACTATCTCAGAGTCAAGTCCATATTTAGTGCTAAACTTACGAAAATATCGGTATACATAAAAGATTTAACACAATCAAACTTAGGTGTCATACCTGACTTACCTTCATCGAGGTCCCAATCTTCAGAGTTGCTTAATTCTATCCAATAAATTCCATTTAATTTCAATAGTCTTCATCATAAAAGAGCAAAGACAAGAAGTATCGAGCATGGTGCGATTGTTATCAAAAAGCCGAGCATAAAAACTTTGAATAATTATTTTTCTTGGGAGCTCATGATTGGGGCATGAATATAACATTGATTTAAGCCTCCCCAAGCTTGAGCGATGCTTTCTCCTTCATGAGGCCAAAATTATATATACAATTGCATCACGGTGAACAAGATGCATAGGGTAATAATTTTGATGAAACTCCAATTTCAATCTTTTGTAGTTCCATGATCTCATATCATCACATAGCCTATACCATGTCAATGCTCCCTTCAAAGATAAAGGGAATACCTTCTTCTTAGCAACATCATCGGTATACCTGCAAGCTTAAATAATCCACAAACTTCATCCACATATAGTAAGTGCTCATCAGATGCTTTGTTCCATCTCGTAAAAGGATTAGCTAGCAGTTTTCCATCATACCAAGGAAATTAAAAGGAGTTTCATTTTCAATAGCTTCATTAGGTTGAGGAGCAACTCTTTGTTTCATTGACGGGTGAAGATACCCTAACAAGCCCTCGAGAATTACTTTCCATAGTAACAAGTGACAAGAATTTCAGCACACTATATAAATTTTTCCTTACAAAATTCCACCTACCAAAGGCGCTACACTCCGGCAACGGCGCCAGAAAAGATTCTTGATGACCCACAAGTATAGGGATCTATCTTAGTCCTTTCGATAAGTAAGAGTGTCGAACCCAATGAGGAGCGTAGGAAATGATAAGTTTTCAGCAAGGTATTCTCGCAAGTACAATAAGTGGTAATCGATAGTTTTGTGATAAGATAAATTGTAACGAGCAACAAGTAACAAGAGTAAATAAAGTGCAAGGTGGCCCAACTTTTTGTAGCAAAGGACAAGCCTGGACAAACTCTTATAATAGGAAAAGTCCGAGGACACATGGGAATATCGTCAAGCAGTTTTCATCACATTCATATGATTCGCTCGTACTTTGATAATTTGATATGTGGGTGGACCGGTGCTTGGGTGCTGTTCTTACTTGAACAAGCATCCCACTTATGATTAACCTCTATTGCAAGCATCCGCAACTACAACAAATGTATTAAGGTAAACCTAACCATAGCATGAAACATATGGATCCAAATCAACCCCTTACTTAAGCAACGCATAAACTAGGGTTTAAGCTTCTGTCACTCTAGCAACCCATCATGTACTTATTACTTCCCAATGCCTTCCTCTAGGCCCAAATAATGGTGAAGTGTTATGTAGTCGACGTCACATAACGCCACTAGAGGCTAGACAACATACATCTCATCAAAATATCGAATCTAATACCAAATTCACATGACTACTAATAGCAAGACTTCTCCTTCCCTGAACAAACGTAATTACTCACAAAGCATATTCATGTTCATAATCGAGGGGTAATAATATGCATAAAGGATTTGAACATATGATCTTCCACCAAATAAACCAACTAGCATCAACTACAAGGAGTAATCACTACTAGCACCAATCCTGGACTTGGAAACAAGAATTGGATACAAGAGATGAACTGGTTTGAGATGAGATGGTGCTGGAAGATGTTGATGGAGATTGCCCTCTCCCGATGAGAGGAGCGTTGGTGATGATGATGGCGATGATTTCCACCTCCCGGAGGGAAGTGTCCCCAGAGAGAAGCCTCACGAGCCCTAGATTGTTCTCGGTTGTTCCATTGTGCAAGCGGAGTTCCTAAAGGTTGCTTCCTATTTTTTTCTTGACGAAAGACTTCATATAGGAGAAGTCAAGGCCGGAGAGCCACCAGGGGGCCCACGAGGAGAGGCGCCCCCACCTCGTGAGGTGGTGTGGCCCCTGGCTTCATCTTTACGACGATTTTTTTTATTTATTTTAAGATATTCCATGGAGTTTCAGGACTTTTTGAGTTGTGCGAATAGGTCTCCAATATTTGCTCCTTTCCACCCTGAATTCCAAATTTCCGCATTCTCCTCTTCATGTAAACCTTGTAAAATAAAAGAGAATAGCCATAAGTATTGTGACATAATGTGAAATAACAGCCCATAATGCGATAAATATCGATATAAAAGCATGATGCAAATGGACGACGAGGCCACGAGGTAGGGCGCGCCACTCCCCCTGTGTGCGCCTCCACCCTGCTTGGGCCCATGTTGCTCCAACAACGATTTGGCCCACCTATATATACCACGCACTTCAAACTACCGACACGGAGCCAAAAACTATTTCCAGCCGCAACCTTCTCGTAATTCGTGAGATCCCATCTTGGCCTGCTCCGGAGCTCCACGAGGGGGCATCGATCACGAGGGCTTCTACATCAACACCATAGCCTCTCCGATGAAGTGTGAGTAGTTTACCTGACCTTCGACCATAGTTGTTAGCTAGATGCCTTTCTCTTTTTGGATCTCAATACAATGTTCTCCCCTCTCTTGTGGAGATCTATTCATGTAATCTTCTTGCTGTGTTTGTTGACTGATGAATTGGGTTTATAATCAAGTTTATCTATGAACAATATTTGAATCTTCTGAATTCTTTTACGATGATTGGTTATCTTGCAAGTCTCTTCGAATTATCGTTTGGTTTGGCCTACTAGATTGATCTTTCTTGCAATGGGAGAAGTGCTTAGCTTTGGGTTCAATTCATGTGTCCTTTCCCAAAGGATGAGGGGCAGCAAGGCACGTATTGTATTGTTGCCATCGAGGATAACAAGATGAGGTTTATATCATACTGCATGAATTTATCCCTCTACATCATGTGATCTTGCTTAAGCGTTACTCGTTTTATGAAGTTAATACCTAGATGCATGCCGGATATCGGCTCGATGTGTGAGTAATAGTAGTAGATGCGTGCAGGAGTCGTCTACTTGTCTCAACGTGATGCCTATATACATGATCATACCTAGATATTCTCATAACTATGCTTAATTCTATCAATTTCTCAATAGTAATTTGTTCACCCACCATAAATACTTATGCTCTTGAGTGAAGCCACTAGTGAAACCTATGGCCCCCGGGTCTATTTTCCATCATATTAATCTCCCAACAACAAGCTATTTCTGGCGCCATTTTTATTTTTTTACTTTACTTTGCATCTTTATCATAAAAATACCAAAAAAATTATCTTATCATATCTATCGATCTCACTCGTAAGGAGCGTAGGGATTGAAAACCCTTATCGCGTTGGTTGTGAGGATTTATTTGTTTGTAGTGCGTAGGGACTCGTAAGTGGCCTCCTATTGGATTGATACCTTGGTTCTCAAAACTGAGGGAAATACTTTCTACTTTGCTGCAGCACCTTTCCTCTTCAAGGGAAAACCAATGCAAGGTTTCAAGAGGTAGCAGCCTCCTCACCGATTGATACCTTGGTTCTCAAAAATGAGGGAAATACTTTACGCTTCATCGCATCACCCTTTCCTCTTCAAGGGAAAACCAACGCGTGCTCAAGAGGTAGCGGAGGCCACAACGGGAACGGGAGGGTGGTGTCAAGGCGGACGCCAGACGGGCGTGGCTGACCGGTCGGGGCGCGGCAACCGCAGCGTGAGTGGCTGGCGTGAGCACGGTGCTGAGGGGTGCAAAGGGTGGGGTGGCGACCATAGTGATGTAGAGGAGAACGGGCATGGGAATGCTCACCTTGAAGGGAAGAGAGGCGAGGCGTGATGGAGCCCGGGCAGCGACGACGGCGCGCAGGTGGGGCAGAGATGAGGACAAGGCGGCTGGGGCGATCCGGGTGAGGGTCCCGCCGCACAAAGGAGCGAGAGGGAGAGGGAAGTGGGGCAGGAGGAGTGGAGGAGGACGAGTTGTTGAGGGGAGGGCGGTCTTATCCTCTCCGTCTGCGATGTGGTCGGGGTGACCCCCTTTTAGCCACATGGTCGCATGAACAAGGGAGTCAGGCAGGTGTGGGGCATGTATCTGGGTCTAGGCCATTTGGGCCAAGTGGCCCGGGCGGGTTTTAGGCTTCTCTTTATTATTAATTTTCTGTTTCTATTTAGTTTCAATTTATTTTAGTTTTATAAAAATACAAAATAGTACCTAAATAGTGTTACATAATATGCCACCGCCACAAAAAGTTTGGGGTTAATAATTTAGTTTGCAATTTTATAATTTCGTAAGGGCATTTAATTATTTTGGGCATGTAAGTATTTTATAAAAAGTTGATTCCTCTACCATAATTATTTATGATTATTTGCCACACTGTGAACAATTTAGTTTTGACATTTGAAAACTTTAATTATTGGACTTTAATTTAAATTTGAATTTGAATCGGTTTGAATCAAAGTGAGATTAGCAACATTACTTGTGATGACATGGCACCATTAACATGAAATTATGTAGCTTAATTATCAAGGTGTTACAAATCTCCTCCACTACAAGAAATCTCATCCCAGATTTAGGAGGTTCGAACACAAGGGTATTCATCACGAAGATGGTCCTCGCTCCCAAGTGGCTTCATCTTCGAATGGCATGACCAATGGACTTTAAGGAATTTGATCGCCTTTCTAACGAAAGCGGCGTTTAGCTTGATCAAGAATGTGGACCGGATGCTTTTATAAGAGAGGTATTCTTCCAATTCAAGCATTTCCATGTGTCACACTGTAAGCTTTGCCGGCGAAGACCACCTTTTGTCGATAAGATGTACTAGTTGTCCCCCTTCAAATATGCCATTGTGGGATCCTTCCCGCCTAAGTTTTGAGGGAAGAGGACCGGGTCACTATAAATATAGGTTCTCACCATCGTAGTAGGGGACATATCGATCCTTTCCACCTCACCACGAGAGCCCTCACGAGGCTGTTCATCCACTGTACTTGTTCATCCTCAACCTCCTAGTGAGGCCAATCCACCACAAAAGCAGGAGTAGGGTTTTACTCGCAAGGTGGCTTGAACTGGTAAACTGTTGTGTTCATCTCTTCCCTGCTTGAGCTGCCAGATCACGAGGCTAGGCCATAGGGCGATGAACTTGTGACTTGAAAGGTTGATATCTTCGCACACACCCCAGAGTTCGAACCTTCTTCATGGAGCCCCGAATCCAACATTTTATGCCAAGTAGGGGCGTGTCGTTTTCTTCTACTCTGCTTCATCGACACAATGACCAAAGATCGCCGAGCCGCGATGAGCGTTAGCCACTTCGCCACCCAGGCGGGCGCTTTGGTCATGGTGCTCCCTGCTGGTCTGCTTGCTTCATGGCCAGACCGCCACCACAAGCACCGTTGCCAACAGCGAACCTGTCGGACCACCTCCGCTGTTAGGCTACCACACCATCGCTACCGCCTTCGCCATGCTACATCGTCATCTTGCACTCATCATGAGTTTGCGAGCATGCAAGACGCACTTTCATGCATATGCGCGGAGTCACGCCACCGCCACAGAATGGTGCCTCACGATGTTCGGCTCGACCGAAGTCGCCGAGCTACTGGACGCCGCTTGTCTGCCGGATGTTGGGTTCCGCACTTAAGGTTCAAACTCTGGGGTGCGACGAAGATCTCCCTACCGATCCACGCCTCGATCGCCTCGTGAGATCTAAGCTAAAGACAATGAACAAACAAGGGACACAAGATTTATACTGGTTTGGGCCACCGTGGTGTAATAATACACCAAAGGTGTGGTGGTGGATTGCCTCGGCTGGCGATGAATAGCACAGGGAAGAACAGCCTCAGAGGTTTTTCTTGAGCTGGTGCGATGAATCGCTTGGGTGAGTTCGACCTCTCCTCGCTAGGGTTTTATCTCATGCCCCACGGCGGTGGCTAGCTCTATTTATAGAGGCCCGGTCCTCTTCCCAAATATTGAGCGGAAGGGCGCCAACAACGCCATTTCAAAGGGGAACACCTAGTACAAGTTATCCTGACTAAAGTTGGTCTTCGTCCAAAGCACCGGGCGATGACGCCTGCCTTGGGCTCCACGGTGACCTCCATCCTGCCGCCTCATGGTCTTGGTCTCATTACACCTGAATGGCAACCTTTGCTCGATGGCTCGGTACTCCACGCCTGAGCCCCTTTGCACCAAAGAGGAAACAAGGACACTGCGTAGGGGCCGGGCCCGCCTTTGTCTCGATCGTCATGGCTTGTGTCATGAGCACCTCGCGAGGTACCTCGGCTTGATCTCTCCAGCCCTCATGCGAGCCTGCAGCGCAGGCCATGCTCGAGGAAGTTTGCATCGTCTCCATGAGGTTTGGCCTCGCGAGGGTCTTGAGTCTTGTGTCGATGAAGATGGGCTGGCTGGGCCACCACTTGAACGCCAAGAGGCAGTGCACAAGTCTGGGAACCCTGCCTGTAACGCCGATAGTAGCCCCGGCCCAAGGCGCGCCGGACTTGGCTTAGCGGAGAAGCAGGCATGTTCGAGGTCATGGGCCCCATCAAGATCGGCTTGGGCGCCAAGGTGTCGTGATTGGACGTGGGCGCTCCGCTTCCCCACGCTGCCTCGGCAACGCTTGATCGACAAAAGGCTGGCCCGGGTTAGACTTACCTCATTACTCTTGCTCTCCTAGCACCAGGTCCCTTCCTTTTTTCGCCCTCCCGCTTCCAAAATCTCGATCTGCCGATCCTTTCTCCCGAGCGAGCAATGGCACCCCCGCAAGACCTCGGCAGGGGCCGATCGGCCCTGGTACTCGCTGGCTCTGGTCTCCCCAACGTGATGGAGAAGAACCTTGCCCTCACGCCAGATGGCGGCGCCGCAGATCAACGAGATGGGAGACAGTTCGTCTCCGCCGCCGGAGGACAAGGGAGCACCTTCTACCCTCTTCATGAGCGCCGTTATCGCTGGTCTGGTTCCTCCTTTCTGAGTTCTTCCGCTGTCCTTCGTCAAGATTGCCAGGCTGCTCGTGATATCCACCCCAACTCCATCCTTCTCTTGTCGATCTTTGCCTACTACTGAGACGACGTGTGGTGCCCTCCATGGCCTTGTTGCCCACTTCTTCTCCTCTGATTCCCAGGCAATATCTCGCATGCGAGCTTTATTATACCCAAGTCCAACGCCATCTCAAGGCGGAAAAGGGCCGAGGGCTTCCGAGCAAGTGGGTCATGGTGGAAGCCAGTGCCACAACCCCCGCTAGAGTTTCCACAAAGCAGCCCGAGGCTATCGAGGCATGGTCCGCTGAAGCTTGATGATCGGGCGGGCGAAGCTGGTGCTGGAGAAGATGAACGCCGACCGAGGTCGGGCACCGAGGGCGGCGGCTGACAGGGCCTCGCCTCGAGGTAGTTCCTCACAGCACTGGTGGCCCCTCTTAGCGCACTTCATGCCACGGGAGGCTCATGGATGCTGACGTTGTTCTGCCTGAGCTGGACGCCTGAACGACGAGGATCTCGCCGCGGCACTATGCTTCTTGGTTGAGGGAAGTGGAAGGCCCGTGGATGCCCGTCCTTTGTTCCTTCATGATGACTGGAAGCGGTGGTGGACACCATGCCCACCTTCGACGGGTGGGGCTGGTGCGGCGGAGGATTGAGGCAGCGGCACGACGACGGTGAACTTATCCTCTGGTGGCTCCAGCTGGGAGAGGAGGCGATGATGACGAGGATGAGGAGCGCGACTCGGAGGCGACCTCTCGAGGGACGGGAGACTGGCGCAAGTCCGCCTCCGCCCATGCCCGACGACGCACGAGGCCGGCTCCGGGGCAGAGGGAGAGGACGCGCCCCTAGTCCCGAGGAAGGACAGGTCCGAGCTGATCTCCCGAGGGTCTACACCGGCCCTCGCATCGGCCGAAGTCAGCTCTAGCCCTTCAGTGCCTTTCCTCGCTGGGCCTTCCGAGGCTGAGCCCCGCAAAAGGCTTTCGTGCTTCAAGCTTGGCCGGAGTTCGGGGATCCCGGGCAATCAATCAGTAAGTGTTCAATTCACTGCTCCTGTCTTTTGCTGTCAAGGCTGGCATCTTTATTGGGTAGGCTGCTACCCACGCGAAAGAGGCTAAAATGGGATGCGCGACCCACCTGGGACGGCCTCGCCACAACCGCACTTCACTTGCGGGAAAGGGAGGTAGCAGGCCCAGACGTCTCGCCCGGTCATCTCGCGAGGTTGAGGGGGAGGGCTCAGGCAGGTCAGCCGGGGTCAGGCCCACTGACTCTGGAAGTGCTGCGCTTGACATCCGCCGAGGTGGCTACTCAGGAGGTCCTTCCTCCTGCTGTGATCACGCTGCCGCCTTCTCCTCCTACTCCGCTGCCCCGCCTCCTCTCGCTTCTCCGCTGTTTGACTGCCGCCGATTTAACTGAGTCGGCTGCAGAGGATCTCCGAGCGCTGACCCCGCCCGGTGGCCAGGCCTGGAGTTGGTCTCCACTG
The DNA here is from genome assembly GCA_021605205.1 of Aegilops longissima. Classification (NCBI taxonomy): domain Eukaryota; kingdom Viridiplantae; phylum Streptophyta; class Magnoliopsida; order Poales; family Poaceae; genus Aegilops; species Aegilops longissima. Next base: position 293,992,109 of record CM038679.1, on the reverse strand, counting down.
GTTCGCTTCGACGCCTGGCCCGAAAGGCACCGGGAGCTGTGCCGGACGCCCAGGAGGGGGTGCCAGGCCACCCTGCCATGAGCAGCCAAGGGCATTGAAGGATGCCTCAACTGCCAAGGGCCACTTCAAGACTAAGGGCGAATTGCATGGGCTGCGTGATGAGCTCGCCAAGGAGATTCGCGACCGCCAGGTGAAGGAGGAGGAGATGAAGTCTCGGAGGCTGCTGTTGCGACCGTGACGCCAAACTCTCGCCACCGCGACCGTTGAAGACGCTTAGAGCAGCAGCGCTGAAGACGGAGAGGATCGAATCGACGCCGAGGCGAAGGTCTTGACGAGGATCGCACGGCCTTCACGAGCTACGAGGAGAGGGCTCGCAGAAAGGAAGACGCCAGGCGATGGGGCTGAGAAACCGCTGCTGGAGCCAAGGAAGGCCCTGCAGTTGGCCTTTCTTGTCGTAGGCGCTTGAGGAAGTCGTGATCGCATCGCCCCATGCCCGAAGTTGAAGCTCGCATCCTTTCATCCGTGAAGCGCGACGCGGATCCTCGCCACGCCTACCTCCGCAACCCCGACGCCAACCTTGACGACCTGGTTGGAGCCGGTGGACGGCAGGCGCCCGCCGCCGCCGCCGCTAAGGGCCGAAAGCGGAGGACTTGTCTGGCGGTTCCGTGCTTCAACACCGCGCCAAGCGAGGCGCCGCTGCCCACAGCTCTGAGGGAATGGAGCTGAAGTGAACCACTGCAGCAGCGGCTCGGCCCAGGTGATCTTCTCGCGCCTCTTCCGCTTTGATTCCTAACATGCACCATGATACGCTCCAACGTATCTATAATTTTTGATTGCTCCATGCTACTTTATCTACTGTTTTGGACTATATTGGGCTTTATTTTCCACATAAAGATGACCCTCGGCTCGCAAACCCGGGGAAAAGGCTTAGGTGGCAAAAGGTAAAACCAAAGTTGGGCCTTGCTGGACGAGTCTTATTCAAAGCGAACTGTCAAGGGGGTCCCATAAATCACCCAACCGTAAGGAACGCAAAATCAAGGAACATAACACCGTATGACGGAAACTAGGTGGCAAGAGGAACAAAACACTGCATAAGGCCGAGCTTCCACCCTTTACCAAGTATATAGATGTATTAAATTATAGCAGATATATATATTGTGATATCCCCAACAAGTAAACATGTTCAAAAAGGAACAACATCTCCATGTTCCAACAAGGAACAAACTTCAGCTTCACTCGCAACTAGCAACGCTATAAGAAGGCTGAGCAAAGCGTAACATAGCCAATCAACGGTTTGCTAGGAAAAGGTGGTTAGCTGACATGGCAATATGGGTGGCATGATATAGAAAGTGGTAGGCATCGCAGCATAGGCATAGCAAAAGAGCGGCAACTAACATAGCAAAGATAGAAGTGATTTCGGTATGGTCATCTTGCCTCGCAATGTTCTCGCGAGTTGTCGAAAACTTGATCCTCGAAGCGTTTCAACAGGTTCCTCGTTCACGACTCGCTCCCGACTCTACCCAAAGCAACAACACAAACAAAGGAACCACAATAAATCACGGTGCAATGCACAATCAACATGATGCAAACATGGCATGATATGCATGATGCGATATGCAATGCTTATGTGCTCCCGAAGGTAATGATGAACCAGGCATCAACTTGGCAAACCAAGCATGCCACTGAAAGATGAGATGATTTCGTTGAAATCGATATAAAGATCACCGAATCGGATGCACGGTTTGGAAATGGCAAGCAAAACAAGAATGGCTAAATCTGCCATTAACAGCTTGATGCCACTTTGCAAGCAACAATAATTAAGCTTACTGCACCCAAACATATCAACAAAGCACATGGCAGTGATCTACACATGATGCTCGACAAAAGATGAGCACTGAGCTACGGCTAGTTCACATCATAACATGTTCAAACAAGCATGGCAAAATGCTCAAAAACAGGCTGGACATGGCAAAACAGTAACAGGTTGCAATGTTCAGAGCATCAAAACTACATGCTACAGGACCTAAAATAGCAAATCATGGCATGGCATGAATCTACTCAAAGCATTTAAAAGTCCTTACTGACCATAAGCCAAAAAGGAATAGAAAATATAGTAACACCCATGTCAATATTGAAAGTCTCGTTAACAGATTCAGCAACTTGACATGTCAAAACTGATAACGAGATGGCATGTTTACAAGCTCAATGCACTCACTACAGAGCCTCAAATGATAAACTAAGCATACATACATCAAGAAGACATGACATAGAAGACATACATGGCAAGAACACTAACGATATATATGGATCAACCACAACAAGCTAGGCAAAATTGAATAACATGTATACAATCTGCCAGGAAACATTTGATAGCAAAAGTAGAGCTCGATTGACTCAAGCTATGGCATCCCATAATTGCAAACAAAGGCATGGATAGATAGAGCAAGTCATGCTTTACAAAACACCCTTACTGAAGTATCTCAAAATATGCATAGATCTCTTGGTATCATCAAGCAAACATGGCATCAAAATCAGCTAAAACAGGGCTGAAATCAGCAACATAGGACACCTACTTTGCATGCTTGTGCTAGTCACCACATAGATCACAAAATACATGGCATATACCCCTGGAAAGATGACATGGCACTTACAAAACACATGTAGGAATCAAATTCATAGGGTGCACATATTAATCATGGCAAAATAACAAAAGTGCAACTTGATAAAATCAGAAACTATCAACAAATAGCACACTTCCAACAGCATTTCAGGCATCAAGATGAGCTCAAATGAAAATGATGCAATGGAATGAAATGATCTACTCTTCGCGAACATTTTGACATATTATACGAAAAAATGGATCTACGGATAAGATATAGCATGTTGAAAATTGCACGAAATTACAAAGATCAAGGACTTAGAAGGAAAGGGAAGGGAAGAAGTCAACGCCATGATTCCCGAGGTTGGATCGGCGGATCGACGGATCGATGCCGCGCTGGCCTGTTCGCTGGAGGCGGAGGGAGGTCGCCATGGGCGGCGTGGCCGGGCGGGGCGGGGTGAGCGGGCCGGGCCGGGCTGGGCGCGAGGGAGGTCGCCGGACCGGGCGAGGAAGTGAGCCGGGCCAGCGGGCGTGGGAGTGCTGGGCGGCCAGGAGGCCGGGCGGGCGCCCGGCCGGCGAGGGGAGGCGCGTGAGGGGGGCGCCAGGAGGGGGCGGCGACCTGGCTCACGCGCGGCGTGGCTGGGCGGGCGGGAGATGTAAGTGAGCGCGGGCGCGCGAGCTGGCGGGTCAGCGCTTGCCCCGGGCGGCTGCTGGTGGCGGGAGGGCGTGGAGAGGCTACGCATGGACGGGATTGGGCTAGGGCGGGCACAAGGATTTGTCCGGCAAGGCGCTTAGGTTTTCGAAGGGATGATCCCATTCGGGAGGTGTTTAAATAGGCATAGAGGAGCTAGGAGAGTCCAATGAGGTGTAGTTTTCGCCACACGATCGTGATCGAACGATTTGAGAGCATGGAGGTGACTTAGATGGGTTATTGGGCTGTTTTGAAGGGGTGTTGCTGCAACTTAAAGAGGCTTGCGAGAGTGTTAACCGCTGGAGTACCAAACGAGCTCCAAATGACCAAACTTGACCGGTGGTCTCGGGTGTTATACCAAGGCCACTAGACAAACCTCGTCCATTTCGAGACGGTTAATACACTATTGCGGAAAACGAAAAGGGACCACGGGGAGATAGAGGCTTGGATTGCAAAACGACAACGGAAAATGCTCGGAATCATGAGAGATAACACGTATGCAAAAGCGATGCACATGATGACATAATATAAAATGCATGACATGGACAAATGCAAAGGAGAAAACCCAACCACGGAGGGAATATCATATATCAATGCCGAAAATGGCAAGAGTTGAGTTACAAATATGGAGTTACCTGGGTGTTACGCTACCAGGGGTAGGGCGCCCACCACCCTCGTGGGGCCCCTGTCCTTCCCGGACTGCCACTTATTTTTCTATTTTTCCAAATATTCCAAAACGGAGAAATATTGCCTTAGAAATTGTTTTGGAGTCGGTTTATTTACCGTACACATACCTATTCCTTTTCGAGTCCAAACGGTCCGAAAGTGTCCTTATGTATTCTCCAAGGCGGTTTCAATAATATTGGTTTCAACATTTATGGGATTACCGAGATATAATGTTTGATCCTTGACCGCTTACCACCTTCGGATTTGTGCCTTCAGTTGTTGATTTTATGGCACCGAATGATAGACCTCGATAACGTAGGGACCTTCCCATTTAGAGAGAAGTTTTCCGCAAAAAATCTTAAACGAGAGTTGTATAGCAATACATAATCACCTACATTAAACTCACGCTTTTGTATCCTTTTGTCATGCCATCTTTAACTTTTTCTTTAAACAACTTAGCATTTTCATAAGCTTGTTCTCCATTCATCAAGTGAGCTGATATCAAATAACTCTTTTCAACGCAAGTTTGAAATCATAGTTGCTCTTAATAGCCCAATATGCCTTATGTTCTAGTTCGAGAGGTAAGTGACATGCTTTTCCATAAACCATTTTATACGGAGACATACCCATAGGATTCTTATATGCAGTTCTATAGGCCCATAATGCATCATCAAGTTTCTTGGACCAATTCTTTCTAGACCTATTAATGTTTTTGCAAAATTAATTTGAGCTCTCTATTAGTCAATTCTAATTGACCACTAGATCGGGTGATAAGGAGATGCAATTCTATGATTAACGCATATTTAGCAAGCATTTTACGGAAAGCACCTTGAATAAAGTGTGAACCACTATCACCATTAAATATCTAGGGACTCCAAACCTCATAAAAATAACTTCCTTAAGCATTTTAATAGAGTGATGATCAGCACTACTAGTTGGAATAGCTTCTACCCACTTAGTAAGTAATCAACAACAACTAAAATATGTATATCCATTAGAGGCAGGAAAAGGTCCATATAATCAAAGCCCCAAACATCAAATGGTTCAATAACAAGTGATAATTCATAGGCATTTCTTGACGCCTACTAATATTACCAATTCTTTGACATTCATCGCAAGACAAAACAAACTTACAGCATCCTTGAAGAGAGTGGGCCAATAAAAACCGGATTGCAATACCTTATGTGCAGTTCTATCTCCAGCGTGGTGTCCTCCATAAGCTTCGGAGTGACACTTATGTAGGATCTGTTCCTGTTCATGCTCAGTACACAATGTCTAATAACACCATCTACTCCTTCTTTATAAAGTGGGTCATCCCAAAAGTAATGCAAATCATAGAAAAACTTTTTCTTTGTTGGTATGTGAAGCTAGGTGGTATAAATTTAGCAACAATATAATTAGCATAATCAGCATACCATGGAGTACTACGAGAAGTGCTTATGACATTTAATTGTTCATCGTGAAAGCTATCATCAATAGGTAGTGGGTCATCAAGAACATTTCTAACCTAGATAAGTTGTCCAACGGGTTCTCAGCCCTTTTCTATCAACAATATGCAAATCAAATTCTGCACCAAGAGAACCCATCTAATAAGTCTAGGTTTTGCATCTTTCTTTCCATAAGATATTTAATAGCAGCATGATCAGTGTGAATAGTTACTTTAGAATCAATAATATAGGGTCTGAATTTATCACAAGCAAATACAACTGCTAAAAGTTCCTTTTCGGTAGTAGCATAATTTCTTTGAGCATTGTCTAGAGTCTTACTAGCATAATGGATAACATTTAATTTCTTATCAACTCTTTGCCCTAGAACAACACCTACAGCATAATCACTAGCATCACACATAATTTCAAAAGGTAAATTCCAATCAGGTGGCTGAACAACATGCAGAGACTAATGCTTTCTTAAGTATTTCAAATGCTTCTACACAATCATCATGAAAGACAAATGGTACATCTTTTTTGTAATAAATTAGTCAGAGGCCGAGAAATTTTGAGAAGTCCTTAATGAACCTCATATAAAATCCGGCGTGACCAAGGAAACTTTATACCTTTGATGTCCTTGGGACATGGCATCTTTTCAATAGCATCAACCTTGGCTTTATCAACTCAATACCTCTTTCAAACTTTGTGCCCCAAGACAATATCTTCATTAACCATAAAGTGGCACTTTTCCCAATTCAAGACAAGATTAGTTTCTTCACATCTCTCAAAACTCGATCAAGATTGCTCAAGCAATCATCAAAGAGGAACCATAGACGGAAAAATCGTCCATGAAAACCTCACAAATTTTTTCACAAAAATCGAGAATATAGCCATCATGCATCTTTGAAAGGTAGCAGTGCATTACATAAACCAAAAGGCATACGTCTATAAGCAAAAGTACCAAAAGGGCAAGTAAAAGTAGTCTTTGATTGATCTTTTAGCCATGTATTTGAGAGAAACCAGAATAACCATCTAGAAAGCAATAATGTATGTTTGCATAATCTTTCTAGCATTTGATCAATAAAAGGTAAGGGTAATGATCTTTCTTAGTAGCTTTATTTAATTTGCGGAAATCAATTACCATCCTATAACCTGTGATAATTCTTTGATAGAAAAAATCTTTGGATCAATTCATCTTTATCATTAGGGACAACAATAATAACTCCCTTCTTAGGGACACAATGGACAGGACTTACCCAACGACTATCAGAACGGGATAAATTATACCTGCCTCCGTAAGCTTGAGTATTTTTCTTACCACTTCTTTCATTTTAGGATTCAAACGTCGTTGAGGATCACGAACTGGTTTGACATCCGCTTCCAAATTTATTTTATGTTGACATAAAGTGGGACTAATGCCCTTAAGATCATCAAGAGTATATCCAATAGCGGTACGGTGCTTCTTCAGAGTTTTCAATAATCTTTCTTCTTCATGCTCTGAAAGGTTAGCACCAATAATAATAGGATATATTTTCTTTTCATCAAGATAAGCATATTTAAGATTATCAGCAACGGTTTAAGCTCAAACACGGATCACCCTTGGGTGGAGGGGATCCCTGATTTCAACAGCAAATTGTGTTGCGTAGATTCCTGCTTAAAGAATACTTCATCTATTTCCTTCTTTCATTCATGAACATATCATTTTCATGGTCTAGCAAATAGTGTTCTAAAGGATCACTAGGAGGTACGACAATAGAAGCAAGACCAATAATTTCATCCTTACTAGGCAATTCTTCCTCACGATGTTGTTTACTAAATTTAGAGAAATTAAACTCATGAATCATATCATCCAAGCCAATAGTAACAACATTCTTCGCAATCTATCTTAGCATTAATGTATTCAAGAAGGGTCTACCAAATAATGGGACAAAAGCTATCTTGTGGGGAACTTAGAACAAAATCAGCAGAATATTTAGTTTTCCCACACAAGACTTCAACATCTCTAACAATTCCCATTGCAGATATAGTATCTCTATTGATAAGTTTAATTGTAACATCAATATCTTCTAACTCAGCAGGTGCAATTTCATGCTTAATTTATTTATATAAATCATAAGGTATAACACTAACACTAGCACCCATATCACATAAGCCATGATAACAATGATCTCCTATTTTAACATAAATAAAGCACACTACCACAGGTCTATGTTTATCTTTAGCACAAGGTTTAGCAATTCTAGCAGATTCACCACAGAATTGAATAACATGCCCATCAATATTATCGACAAGAGATCTTTAACAATAGCAATATTAGGTTCTACTTTGACTTGCTCAGGAGGTATAAGTTCTAATATTGCTTTTACGAACACAAAGTTGAAGCTTTAGCATGATCCTTTATTCTAACAGGAAAGGTGGTTTCTCAACATAAGAGGTAGGAACAATTGGATCATTATAAGTGACAATCTTTTCTTCAACTTTAATAGGTGCAGCTACTTTTACTTCTATGGGAGGATGATATTTAAACCACTTCTCTTGGGGAGATCAACATAAGTAGCAAAAGATTCACAAAGAAGCTACTATCTCAGAGTCAAGTCCATATTTAGTGCTAAACTTACGAAAATATCGGTATACATAAAAGATTTAACACAATCAAACTTAGGTGTCATACCTGACTTACCTTCATCGAGGTCCCAATCTTCAGAGTTGCTTAATTCTATCCAATAAATTCCATTTAATTTCAATAGTCTTCATCATAAAAGAGCAAAGACAAGAAGTATCGAGCATGGTGCGATTGTTATCAAAAAGCCGAGCATAAAAACTTTGAATAATTATTTTTCTTGGGAGCTCATGATTGGGGCATGAATATAACATTGATTTAAGCCTCCCCAAGCTTGAGCGATGCTTTCTCCTTCATGAGGCCAAAATTATATATACAATTGCATCACGGTGAACAAGATGCATAGGGTAATAATTTTGATGAAACTCCAATTTCAATCTTTTGTAGTTCCATGATCTCATATCATCACATAGCCTATACCATGTCAATGCTCCCTTCAAAGATAAAGGGAATACCTTCTTCTTAGCAACATCATCGGTATACCTGCAAGCTTAAATAATCCACAAACTTCATCCACATATAGTAAGTGCTCATCAGATGCTTTGTTCCATCTCGTAAAAGGATTAGCTAGCAGTTTTCCATCATACCAAGGAAATTAAAAGGAGTTTCATTTTCAATAGCTTCATTAGGTTGAGGAGCAACTCTTTGTTTCATTGACGGGTGAAGATACCCTAACAAGCCCTCGAGAATTACTTTCCATAGTAACAAGTGACAAGAATTTCAGCACACTATATAAATTTTTCCTTACAAAATTCCACCTACCAAAGGCGCTACACTCCGGCAACGGCGCCAGAAAAGATTCTTGATGACCCACAAGTATAGGGATCTATCTTAGTCCTTTCGATAAGTAAGAGTGTCGAACCCAATGAGGAGCGTAGGAAATGATAAGTTTTCAGCAAGGTATTCTCGCAAGTACAATAAGTGGTAATCGATAGTTTTGTGATAAGATAAATTGTAACGAGCAACAAGTAACAAGAGTAAATAAAGTGCAAGGTGGCCCAACTTTTTGTAGCAAAGGACAAGCCTGGACAAACTCTTATAATAGGAAAAGTCCGAGGACACATGGGAATATCGTCAAGCAGTTTTCATCACATTCATATGATTCGCTCGTACTTTGATAATTTGATATGTGGGTGGACCGGTGCTTGGGTGCTGTTCTTACTTGAACAAGCATCCCACTTATGATTAACCTCTATTGCAAGCATCCGCAACTACAACAAATGTATTAAGGTAAACCTAACCATAGCATGAAACATATGGATCCAAATCAACCCCTTACTTAAGCAACGCATAAACTAGGGTTTAAGCTTCTGTCACTCTAGCAACCCATCATGTACTTATTACTTCCCAATGCCTTCCTCTAGGCCCAAATAATGGTGAAGTGTTATGTAGTCGACGTCACATAACGCCACTAGAGGCTAGACAACATACATCTCATCAAAATATCGAATCTAATACCAAATTCACATGACTACTAATAGCAAGACTTCTCCTTCCCTGAACAAACGTAATTACTCACAAAGCATATTCATGTTCATAATCGAGGGGTAATAATATGCATAAAGGATTTGAACATATGATCTTCCACCAAATAAACCAACTAGCATCAACTACAAGGAGTAATCACTACTAGCACCAATCCTGGACTTGGAAACAAGAATTGGATACAAGAGATGAACTGGTTTGAGATGAGATGGTGCTGGAAGATGTTGATGGAGATTGCCCTCTCCCGATGAGAGGAGCGTTGGTGATGATGATGGCGATGATTTCCACCTCCCGGAGGGAAGTGTCCCCAGAGAGAAGCCTCACGAGCCCTAGATTGTTCTCGGTTGTTCCATTGTGCAAGCGGAGTTCCTAAAGGTTGCTTCCTATTTTTTTCTTGACGAAAGACTTCATATAGGAGAAGTCAAGGCCGGAGAGCCACCAGGGGGCCCACGAGGAGAGGCGCCCCCACCTCGTGAGGTGGTGTGGCCCCTGGCTTCATCTTTACGACGATTTTTTTTATTTATTTTAAGATATTCCATGGAGTTTCAGGACTTTTTGAGTTGTGCGAATAGGTCTCCAATATTTGCTCCTTTCCACCCTGAATTCCAAATTTCCGCATTCTCCTCTTCATGTAAACCTTGTAAAATAAAAGAGAATAGCCATAAGTATTGTGACATAATGTGAAATAACAGCCCATAATGCGATAAATATCGATATAAAAGCATGATGCAAATGGACGACGAGGCCACGAGGTAGGGCGCGCCACTCCCCCTGTGTGCGCCTCCACCCTGCTTGGGCCCATGTTGCTCCAACAACGATTTGGCCCACCTATATATACCACGCACTTCAAACTACCGACACGGAGCCAAAAACTATTTCCAGCCGCAACCTTCTCGTAATTCGTGAGATCCCATCTTGGCCTGCTCCGGAGCTCCACGAGGGGGCATCGATCACGAGGGCTTCTACATCAACACCATAGCCTCTCCGATGAAGTGTGAGTAGTTTACCTGACCTTCGACCATAGTTGTTAGCTAGATGCCTTTCTCTTTTTGGATCTCAATACAATGTTCTCCCCTCTCTTGTGGAGATCTATTCATGTAATCTTCTTGCTGTGTTTGTTGACTGATGAATTGGGTTTATAATCAAGTTTATCTATGAACAATATTTGAATCTTCTGAATTCTTTTACGATGATTGGTTATCTTGCAAGTCTCTTCGAATTATCGTTTGGTTTGGCCTACTAGATTGATCTTTCTTGCAATGGGAGAAGTGCTTAGCTTTGGGTTCAATTCATGTGTCCTTTCCCAAAGGATGAGGGGCAGCAAGGCACGTATTGTATTGTTGCCATCGAGGATAACAAGATGAGGTTTATATCATACTGCATGAATTTATCCCTCTACATCATGTGATCTTGCTTAAGCGTTACTCGTTTTATGAAGTTAATACCTAGATGCATGCCGGATATCGGCTCGATGTGTGAGTAATAGTAGTAGATGCGTGCAGGAGTCGTCTACTTGTCTCAACGTGATGCCTATATACATGATCATACCTAGATATTCTCATAACTATGCTTAATTCTATCAATTTCTCAATAGTAATTTGTTCACCCACCATAAATACTTATGCTCTTGAGTGAAGCCACTAGTGAAACCTATGGCCCCGGTCTATTTTCCATCATATTAATCTCCCAACAACAAGCTATTTCTGCGCCATTTTTATTTTTTTACTTTACTTTGCATCTTTATCATAAAAATACCAAAAAAATTATCTTATCATATCTATCGATCTCACTCGTAAGGAGCGTAGGGATTGAAAACCCTTATCGCGTTGGTTGTGAGGATTTATTTGTTTGTAGTGCGTAGGGACTCGTAAGTGGCCTCCTATTGGATTGATACCTTGGTTCTCAAAACTGAGGGAAATACTTTCTACTTTGCTGCAGCACCTTTCCTCTTCAAGGGAAAACCAATGCAAGGTTTCAAGAGGTAGCAGCCTCCTCACCGATTGATACCTTGGTTCTCAAAAATGAGGGAAATACTTTACGCTTCATCGCATCACCCTTTCCTCTTCAAGGGAAAACCAACGCGTGCTCAAGAGGTAGCGGAGGCCACAACGGGAACGGGAGGGTGGTGTCAAGGCGGACGCCAGACGGGCGTGGCTGACCGGTCGGGGCGCGGCAACCGCAGCGTGAGTGGCTGGCGTGAGCACGGTGCTGAGGGGTGCAAAGGGTGGGGTGGCGACCATAGTGATGTAGAGGAGAACGGGCATGGGAATGCTCACCTTGAAGGGAAGAGAGGCGAGGCGTGATGGAGCCCGGGCAGCGACGACGGCGCGCAGGTGGGGCAGAGATGAGGACAAGGCGGCTGGGGCGATCCGGGTGAGGGTCCCGCCGCACAAAGGAGCGAGAGGGAGAGGGAAGTGGGGCAGGAGGAGTGGAGGAGGACGAGTTGTTGAGGGGAGGGCGGTCTTATCCTCTCCGTCTGCGATGTGGTCGGGGTGACCCCCTTTTAGCCACATGGTCGCATGAACAAGGGAGTCAGGCAGGTGTGGGGCATGTATCTGGGTCTAGGCCATTTGGGCCAAGTGGCCCGGGCGGGTTTTAGGCTTCTCTTTATTATTAATTTTCTGTTTCTATTTAGTTTCAATTTATTTTAGTTTTATAAAAATACAAAATAGTACCTAAATAGTGTTACATAATATGCCACCGCCACAAAAAGTTTGGGGTTAATAATTTAGTTTGCAATTTTATAATTTCGTAAGGGCATTTAATTATTTTGGGCATGTAAGTATTTTATAAAAAGTTGATTCCTCTACCATAATTATTTATGATTATTTGCCACACTGTGAACAATTTAGTTTTGACATTTGAAAACTTTAATTATTGGACTTTAATTTAAATTTGAATTTGAATCGGTTTGAATCAAAGTGAGATTAGCAACATTACTTGTGATGACATGGCACCATTAACATGAAATTATGTAGCTTAATTATCAAGGTGTTACAAATCTCCTCCACTACAAGAAATCTCATCCCAGATTTAGGAGGTTCGAACACAAGGGTATTCATCACGAAGATGGTCCTCGCTCCCAAGTGGCTTCATCTTCGAATGGCATGACCAATGGACTTTAAGGAATTTGATCGCCTTTCTAACGAAAGCGGCGTTTAGCTTGATCAAGAATGTGGACCGGATGCTTTTATAAGAGAGGTATTCTTCCAATTCAAGCATTTCCATGTGTCACACTGTAAGCTTTGCCGGCGAAGACCACCTTTTGTCGATAAGATGTACTAGTTGTCCCCCTTCAAATATGCCATTGTGGGATCCTTCCCGCCTAAGTTTTGAGGGAAGAGGACCGGGTCACTATAAATATAGGTTCTCACCATCGTAGTAGGGGACATATCGATCCTTTCCACCTCACCACGAGAGCCCTCACGAGGCTGTTCATCCACTGTACTTGTTCATCCTCAACCTCCTAGTGAGGCCAATCCACCACAAAAGCAGGAGTAGGGTTTTACTCGCAAGGTGGCTTGAACTGGTAAACTGTTGTGTTCATCTCTTCCCTGCTTGAGCTGCCAGATCACGAGGCTAGGCCATAGGGCGATGAACTTGTGACTTGAAAGGTTGATATCTTCGCACACACCCCAGAGTTCGAACCTTCTTCATGGAGCCCCGAATCCAACATTTTATGCCAAGTAGGGGCGTGTCGTTTTCTTCTACTCTGCTTCATCGACACAATGACCAAAGATCGCCGAGCCGCGATGAGCGTTAGCCACTTCGCCACCCAGGCGGGCGCTTTGGTCATGGTGCTCCCTGCTGGTCTGCTTGCTTCATGGCCAGACCGCCACCACAAGCACCGTTGCCAACAGCGAACCTGTCGGACCACCTCCGCTGTTAGGCTACCACACCATCGCTACCGCCTTCGCCATGCTACATCGTCATCTTGCACTCATCATGAGTTTGCGAGCATGCAAGACGCACTTTCATGCATATGCGCGGAGTCACGCCACCGCCACAGAATGGTGCCTCACGATGTTCGGCTCGACCGAAGTCGCCGAGCTACTGGACGCCGCTTGTCTGCCGGATGTTGGGTTCCGCACTTAAGGTTCAAACTCTGGGGTGCGACGAAGATCTCCCTACCGATCCACGCCTCGATCGCCTCGTGAGATCTAAGCTAAAGACAATGAACAAACAAGGGACACAAGATTTATACTGGTTTGGGCCACCGTGGTGTAATAATACACCAAAGGTGTGGTGGTGGATTGCCTCGGCTGGCGATGAATAGCACAGGGAAGAACAGCCTCAGAGGTTTTTCTTGAGCTGGTGCGATGAATCGCTTGGGTGAGTTCGACCTCTCCTCGCTAGGGTTTTATCTCATGCCCCACGGCGGTGGCTAGCTCTATTTATAGAGGCCCGGTCCTCTTCCCAAATATTGAGCGGAAGGGCGCCAACAACGCCATTTCAAAGGGGAACACCTAGTACAAGTTATCCTGACTAAAGTTGGTCTTCGTCCAAAGCACCGGGCGATGACGCCTGCCTTGGGCTCCACGGTGACCTCCATCCTGCCGCCTCATGGTCTTGGTCTCATTACACCTGAATGGCAACCTTTGCTCGATGGCTCGGTACTCCACGCCTGAGCCCCTTTGCACCAAAGAGGAAACAAGGACACTGCGTAGGGGCCGGGCCCGCCTTTGTCTCGATCGTCATGGCTTGTGTCATGAGCACCTCGCGAGGTACCTCGGCTTGATCTCTCCAGCCCTCATGCGAGCCTGCAGCGCAGGCCATGCTCGAGGAAGTTTGCATCGTCTCCATGAGGTTTGGCCTCGCGAGGGTCTTGAGTCTTGTGTCGATGAAGATGGGCTGGCTGGGCCACCACTTGAACGCCAAGAGGCAGTGCACAAGTCTGGGAACCCTGCCTGTAACGCCGATAGTAGCCCCGGCCCAAGGCGCGCCGGACTTGGCTTAGCGGAGAAGCAGGCATGTTCGAGGTCATGGGCCCCATCAAGATCGGCTTGGGCGCCAAGGTGTCGTGATTGGACGTGGGCGCTCCGCTTCCCCACGCTGCCTCGGCAACGCTTGATCGACAAAAGGCTGGCCCGGGTTAGACTTACCTCATTACTCTTGCTCTCCTAGCACCAGGTCCCTTCCTTTTTTCGCCCTCCCGCTTCCAAAATCTCGATCTGCCGATCCTTTCTCCCGAGCGAGCAATGGCACCCCCGCAAGACCTCGGCAGGGGCCGATCGGCCCTGGTACTCGCTGGCTCTGGTCTCCCCAACGTGATGGAGAAGAACCTTGCCCTCACGCCAGATGGCGGCGCCGCAGATCAACGAGATGGGAGACAGTTCGTCTCCGCCGCCGGAGGACAAGGGAGCACCTTCTACCCTCTTCATGAGCGCCGTTATCGCTGGTCTGGTTCCTCCTTTCTGAGTTCTTCCGCTGTCCTTCGTCAAGATTGCCAGGCTGCTCGTGATATCCACCCCAACTCCATCCTTCTCTTGTCGATCTTTGCCTACTACTGAGACGACGTGTGGTGCCCTCCATGGCCTTGTTGCCCACTTCTTCTCCTCTGATTCCCAGGCAATATCTCGCATGCGAGCTTTATTATACCCAAGTCCAACGCCATCTCAAGGCGGAAAAGGGCCGAGGGCTTCCGAGCAAGTGGGTCATGGTGGAAGCCAGTGCCACAACCCCCGCTAGAGTTTCCACAAAGCAGCCCGAGGCTATCGAGGCATGGTCCGCTGAAGCTTGATGATCGGGCGGGCGAAGCTGGTGCTGGAGAAGATGAACGCCGACCGAGGTCGGGCACCGAGGGCGGCGGCTGACAGGGCCTCGCCTCGAGGTAGTTCCTCACAGCACTGGTGGCCCCTCTTAGCGCACTTCATGCCACGGGAGGCTCATGGATGCTGACGTTGTTCTGCCTGAGCTGGACGCCTGAACGACGAGGATCTCGCCGCGGCACTATGCTTCTTGGTTGAGGGAAGTGGAAGGCCCGTGGATGCCCGTCCTTTGTTCCTTCATGATGACTGGAAGCGGTGGTGGACACCATGCCCACCTTCGACGGGTGGGGCTGGTGCGGCGGAGGATTGAGGCAGCGGCACGACGACGGTGAACTTATCCTCTGGTGGCTCCAGCTGGGAGAGGAGGCGATGATGACGAGGATGAGGAGCGCGACTCGGAGGCGACCTCTCGAGGGACGGGAGACTGGCGCAAGTCCGCCTCCGCCCATGCCCGACGACGCACGAGGCCGGCTCCGGGGCAGAGGGAGAGGACGCGCCCCTAGTCCCGAGGAAGGACAGGTCCGAGCTGATCTCCCGAGGGTCTACACTGCCCTCGGATCGGCCAAGTCAGCTCTAGCCCTTCAGTGCCTTTCCTCGCTGGGCCTTCCGAGGCTGAGCCCCGCAAAAGGCTTTCGTGCTTCAAGCTTGGCCGGAGTTCGGGGATCCCGGGCAATCAATCAGTAAGTGTTCAATTCACTGCTCCTGTCTTTTGCTGTCAAGGCTGGCATCTTTATTGGGTAGGCTGCTACCCACGCGAAAGAGGCTAAAATGGGATGCGCGACCCACCTGGGACGGCCTCGCCACAACCGCACTTCACTTGCGGGAAAGGGAGGTAGCAGGCCCAGACGTCTCGCCCGGTCATCTCGCGAGGTTGAGGGGGAGGGCTCAGGCAGGTCAGCCGGGGTCAGGCCCACTGACTCTGGAAGTGCTGCGCTTGACATCCGCCGAGGTGGCTACTCAGGAGGTCCTTCCTCCTGCTGTGATCACGCTGCCGCCTTCTCCTCCTACTCCGCTGCCCCGCCTCCTCTCGCTTCTCCGCTGTTTGACTGCCGCCGATTTAACTGAGTCGGCTGCAGAGGATCTCCGAGCGCTGACCCCGCCCGGTGGCCAGGCCTGGAGTTGGTCTCCACTGGTTCGCTTCGACGCCTGGCCCGAAAGGCACCGGGAGCTGTGCCGGACGCCCAGGAGGGGGTGCCAGGCCACCCTGCCATGAGCAGCCAAGGGCATTGAAGGATGCCTCAACTGCCAAGGGCCACTTCAAGACTAAGGGCGAATTGCATGGGCTGCGTGATGAGCTCGCCAAGGAGATTCGCGACCGCCAGGTGAAGGAGGAGGAGATGAAGTCTCGGAGGCTGCTGTTGCGACCGTGACGCCAAACTCTCGCCACCGCGACCGTTGAAGACGCTTAGAGCAGCAGCGCTGAAGACGGAGAGGATCGAATCGACGCCGAGGCGAAGGTCTTGACGAGGATCGCACGGCCTTCACGAGCTACGAGGAGAGGGCTCGCAGAAAGGAAGACGCCAGGCGATGGGGCTGAGAAACCGCTGCTGGAGCCAAGGAAGGCCCTGCAGTTGGCCTTTCTTGTCGTAGGCGCTTGAGGAAGTCGTGATCGCATCGCCCCATGCCCGAAGTTGAAGCTCGCATCCTTTCATCCGTGAAGCGCGACGCGGATCCTCGCCACGCCTACCTCCGCAACCCCGACGCCAACCTTGACGACCTGGTTGGAGCCGGTGGACGGCAGGCGCCCGCCGCCGCCGCCGCTAAGGGCCGAAAGCGGAGGACTTGTCTGGCGGTTCCGTGCTTCAACACCGCGCCAAGCGAGGCGCCGCTGCCCACAGCTCTTTACAAGGGTGAGGTAGGAGAAGAATAATTCCAAGATGCCAACACCCAGCTGGGCGAGGAATTAAAGGATGTTCGTGCTCAGCTGTCGGACTCGGGAAGGAGAATCGACGGCTTCGACGCGACATTTTAGTAAGTGCTTGAACGAACTTTGAAAAAGAGTTCGCGAGGAAGTCGACTCAATGTAGTTATGTGTCTGTGAGGTATGCTCACTGTGTCGCCCCGCAGAGGAAATGCCCTGCTCCCCACGGGTGACCTTCTTCCCGAAGTTTACAACCGCATCTAACGAAGTTCGGCAGTGATGAAAGGCGCCGCCTGTGCCTTGTGGCTATCTCGCTCCATGCCCGGTCTTGGAGAACTTGCATAGATGCTTAAGGAGCGCGGCGCTTCCGATTATGGAAGATATCGCCCGCCATCAAGGTGCTGTGGAGGCCTGGGCCATGGTGAAGACGCTGTACACGGTTTGACCCAAACCACATGGCCGAGGTCGGCCTGTGGGGGCCGATGGGAAGGAGATCCTGTGAGTTTAGTGTACGACCAAGTAGAGTTGGTCATTAAATATTCCCAACAGATCAGAACTAGACAGCCTATTGGATGGTATTGAAGAGGAATATGCTCACCAAATTGACTATGTAATTTAAGATGACATGTAAAATGCCTTCTAGCCGGATTGTAGATCGCTTGTCATGGCGGACCTTTTCGCTTCAACCTCGGGACCCGATAGTCCGAGTGTGTCCGAATACCCTCTCGGTTATGTAAGGAACTGGGCATGCATGGAGACCAGCGAGGGGTCATTAGTGCTTGAATGCATAAGTGCCCAACTAGTTATGTTATATTACATGGTTAGTAAGAAACATCTTCTAGGAGAATAGTTCCATTAGGGGTTCTTTTCGGAGGCATGCCCTAAAGTGCATGTCCGGACCGAAAAAGTAAAAGCATCTGGGGCAGATAAATAAACAAGTGAGGAATCATCTTTAGTTCACCGAATCAATATTCCTTAAGCTAGCTTTTGGCATCACCCAGCCTCGAGGTACACATCCGCTGACCCGGCAGAATAATCGCAGAGGTGCTCCTTTACCGCCTAGCCGAACAATCGAACGAGGGGTAAGCATTGTGAGCCAGCAACCCAGCTTGGCCAAACTTAAGTCATATCGATGCATATAATGGTGAATAAAAGGTACATGCGGAAGTGTGAGACATGTGTTGGGCATGAAGCCCGTATAAATAAGCTTCTGTTAAAGGAGCCCCCAGGTATAATGAGCGCGGATAGCGCGTCAGTTGTGTGCGAAAAAGGCGCGAACAGGCCCTTAAGGCTGCGAGGGAAAGGGAGGGAGAAGGAGAGAAATAAAAGACAGGTAATGTGCAAGAAATAGGCAGAGGAAGGAGACGGACAGAGAGTCCGGCACTAGGCGTAGAATCTTCGGAGACAGGCTGCGTTCCATGGGTTCGGCTCGAGTCGGTTATCCGATGCATCTAGCAGAAGGTACGCTCCACCAGTCAGGACTTGGTCAATAATAAAGGGACCTTCCCATTTGGGCTTGAGTTTTTCCTTTTTCTTGTCCGGCAGCATAGAACTAACTCGCCAACATTGTAAGTTTTGGCCCGCATTTCTCTGCTTTGATATCTTCGAGCCTGCTATTGATAGAATGCGAACGGGCTTTTGCCATGTCACGCCCTCCTCCAAAGTGTCCAAACTGTCCCGCCAATCAAGTTCGGCTTTCTTCTTCTTACATGCGCACGCGAGGTGAGTCATGAATTATGTCGCAGGCGTAACCGCTTTGCAACCAGATACCATAAAGAATGGTGTGAATCCGTGGTGCGATTCGCGTGGTCCGCAGCCCCAGTAGTACGGAGTCGAGCACCTCTACCCAAAGGCGTGTTAGATTCCTTGAGGGACCGTGACCACTAATCTGGGTTTGATGCCGCCATGATTAGACCATTTTCTCATTCGACTTGACCGTTAGTTTGTGGGTGATAGACTGAAGCATAGTCGAGCTTGATGACCATGTTTTTGCACCATAGTTTGACCTCGTCGACCGTAAAGTTCGTGCCATTATCAGTGATGATGTTGTGGGGGACGCCATAACGGTGTAATCACCCCGATATGAAGTCTATCATCGTCCGGATTCGCCGCCTTAACAGTGCTTGGCCTCTATCCATTTGGTGAATTTATCCACCATGACCAGTAGGTATTTTTGCTTGTGGGTTCCCCTTTAAGGGGTCCTACCATGTCAAGCCCCCCACTGCCAAGGGCCGTGTGATGGGTATAGTTTGAGGGCGTGGTGGCATATGGCTTTGTTAGCAAAGAGCGGCAACCGACGATCGTTGACTAAGTGATGAGATCCGCCTGGGCCGCTTGGCCAATAAAATCCTGTACGGAAGGCCTTGCTTACAAGGGCCCAGCTGCAACGTGGTGCCCGCCGAGTCCGCATGAATTTCAGCTGTAAGATTCCGCCTTCCTTCGGAGATACACCTTGAAGGACTCTATGGTGCTTTTCTTATAAAGCTCTCGCTCATGGACTTTATAGGCTTTAGATCGCCGCACTATGCAGCGGCCTCGCTTTTGGTCCTCGGAAGTTCCGCCTCGGTTAGATAGGCTAGGAATGGTTCTGCCCACGGGCAATGACTGCCATTATTACGTGGGCTGAAGATGTTACTTCGCTGGTAGAGCCTCCGCTGTGTCGAATGTTCGTGTCAAAGGCGGTTGGGTCCGGCTGTTATTTGCGGACTTCTTCCCATAATACGGATGGCTTGAACAGCCTCTAAGAAGATATTGGGGGGGATCGGACTGCTGCGCCAATGCGCGCTAAGACGCTTCTGCCTCGATTGTTTTCCGAGCTATATGGTGAAATTCGAGCCCTTCAACCGAGCTGACATTTTTAGGACGGCGCTATAAGCTGCCATTTTCGGATCCTTGGCATCAAAGTCCCCATTTATTTGGGATATCGCGAGGTTCAATCCCCACGCACCTCTAGGCGTTGAATGCCAATGGAGACTGCCATCCGGAGACCATGTAGAAGGGCCTCAGATTCGGCCGCGTTGTTGGAGTCCGATACATTATCTCGAGTACGATTGAATCTGTATCTCCGTTGGGGACGCCGTAACGATGCCAGCCCTGCACCAGCCAACATTTTGGAGGCGTCAAGTGCATGATCCAGTTGGAATATGTGCCGATTTTTAGGGAGTTCGCTTTCATCCATTCGCGCATTAAAGTCGGCCAAAACTTCATGACTTAATAGCTCGCCGTGGCTTATAGGTTATGTCGAAATGAGGAGCTCAATGGTCTATTTGGCAATCCGCCCGTCGTCATGGTTGTTTATAATGTCGTTAAGAGGTACTTCGAGGCTATCGTTATCGAACACTCTTGAAAGTAGTGTCGCAGCTTCCGGATGCCATAAACACTGCCAGACGCTTATCTTTTGATAATGCGGATACCGTGACTTGCATGGAGTGAGGACAAAGGGACACGTAGTAAACTGGTTTTGAAGGGGAACTTGTGTCCGTCCGCTTTCGCTCGTCAACGAGCACCGCGCTTACAACTTGATGAGTTGTCATGATGTATAATAGCATTGGTTCGCCTATGTTAGGCGCGCCAGGACCGGTTTTGTTGCCAATATGGCTTTTATTTCTTCGAGTCCGTCGGTATGCATCCGTCCACTCAAGTGTTCGGCACCGGAGGAGGCGATAAAGGGTAATGCCTTTTCTCCTGCTGGAGATAAAGCTGCTTAGAGCCGCCACGCATCCAAATAATTTTGTATTTGTTTGAGGTCCTTTGGGATATCCAATTGTGACAGAGCTCGGATCTTGGCTGGGTTTGTTTCAATTCCTCTACCGGATACAATGAAGCCCAAGAGCTTCCGCTGGTACGCCAAAACGCATTTTTCCGGTTAAGCTTGATGTCATATGTTCGAGGTTATCGAATGTGAGCCTCAAGTCGCCTACTAGAGTTTCGACATGCTTGGTTTTGACGACCACATCATCTACGTATGCCTCCACTGCTTTTGCCGATCTGGTTTGCCGACATGTCTCAATCATGCTACCGATATGTTGTGCCGGCATTTTTAGCCCAAGGGCATTGTGTTGAAGCAGAATGGGCCGTATGGGTGATGAATGTCGCTATGCTTGGTCAGGCTCGCCATCTTAATTTGATGGTAGCCGAGTATGCGTTAGGAAACACAATGAATCGTGTCCCGCGGTAGCGCCGATAATTTGATCGATGCGGGGAGGGAAGGGATCCTTTGGGCAAGCCTTGTTGAGGTCTCTTGAAATCGACGATAGGCGCCAGGATTTGTCCTTCTTGGTACCATCACCGTGTTTGCTAGCCAGTCCGATGTTTTATATCTCTAATGAATCTGCCTCCAATAGTTTTGCTAGCTCCTCTCCCATGGCTTGTCTCTTAGGTTCGGAGAAATGCCAAGAGCGGGCGGGATTCCCTGGCATGTCTGGAAGGGTGCCGTGCAAAATGTCCCACTTTTCACGAGGGAATTTCAGAAAGTGGCGCCTACATCAGGGTTTAATTGCGCCGATGGAGGCCGCTTTTGTAGGGTCCGTTGGATGGACTTGAATTTGACTATTTCGTCCGCCGTTTAAAGGAGGTGGACTTGGATCTTTTATCGAGTATCACGCCGTCCTTGTTCACCGTGGAGCGGCGCATCAGTTCCTCGCCGCTAGGGCTTCGGATAGTGCCTCAAGGGCCAAGCGATCGTCTTATTTTCGCTAGGAGTGCTATGTCCGGGTCACTAGCAAGAGTGATGATTCCGCTGGCCCGGCATTTTGAGCTTCATGTACCCGTAATGGGGTATAGCTTAAAAATTGTGAATGCCTCTCGCTCTAATAGAGCGTGGTATCCGCACTGAATGGGGCCACTTGGAACGTGACCTCCTCGGACCTGTAATTATCCGGCGTGTCAACACCACATCCAGCAGATTTTTCCCTGACAAAGACGCTTCCCGACCGGGATTATTCCTCTAAAGGTTGTGCTATTCGCCAATGCGGCTCCACCTATTTCCATTTTTCAAGGGTTTCTCAGAATGAGGTTCAATCTGCTGCCATCGTCCATGAGTACCTTGGTAATGAAGTCGCCCACTATTGGACCGAGGACCAATGCGGCCGGTGCTCGGCTGTTCGAATTTAGGTTCATCACCGCCATTAAAGGTAATAGCCGTGGTTACCCATGGGTTTATCATTGCTACTTGGTATACTTCGCAAGGCTGCGGAATGTTTGTTTCCGTGATATTATTTGATGCGAAAGTCTCAAGACCGCACATACAGATCGGTATCCTCGGCTGGTGCTCGTGGATTTCGGGGTTAGAAGCTCTTCGCCACTTTTGGCCACCGGAGTATCCAACATGCTCTAAGGCTATGAGTTGGTGTGGCGCCCTCTATACTATGAATTTTACAGGGTCCATTGAGCCATCCCTCCAGTACGGTTCCATGCCTTGTAGGGTTTTTTGTTTTTGGTGTTTAACCCGGGTGACTGGCGATAATGCACCCTTTTATTTCGGACTGGGTTTGTATTCAGGGCCGGATTGTCCCAAAATCTTACTTTGGTTTTCAGCGATTTTCATCGCACAAGATTTTCGCATTATGGACGCCAAGTCAGCAAAGCATGTAATTTCACTACGACCTATGGCGATGCTGATGATTCCCTTGTCCGTGCAATTATTGCGTAAGAATGAAATTGCGCTCTTCCTCGCTGCGTTTTTATCCTGTTCATAACCAGGAGGAATCGCCCAAGAATGATGTATTGTTTCCTCGGCTCTTGCCTAATTTTGATAGATCGATATGTTCGGGTGGGTGGGTGGAATTAAATCCAAAACTTCACCCAATTTGAGACTCAAGGGCCAAGGAGTTTCCGAACTTGGAAGTTTGGATTCTTGGATGTTGTCCAATGAATCTAGCCCATTGCCTCGACTCTAAGTTCAGGTCTTGAGTGACGCCCTCCTCCGCGGGTATCCGCTTGAGGATCGAACCGGACATAGCTAGTCCTTAAGATAGATGAAGGGTCGCCGCATTGTTCCTCCACCACAAGAACGTGATGGGTGACCTGGAGAGTTAATCTCTCTCGATCGGGTTTAGGCCCCATCTGATCGTAGTCTGTGAGTAACTCCTGTGGTGGCGATGGCGATCCAAGAGCTCGCTTAGGAAGAGAGCTCCGTCGGATCTAACCGCCGGCGAGTTCCGAGTTGACATGAAGATTGCTTTCGATGACCCAATCGGTGCAGGCGGTCGAGCAGCGGTCATAAGAAAACCGCTTAGTCGAAAGAGTTTGGCCGATAGCCAAAGCTCCTTTAACAAAGTGCCGTCTTTAAAGGCGGGATGAGGCATCCTTCACGATGGCGGCGACAGGAGGAACTCTCAATGAAAGCACCAATGTCGATTGTCAAAACCGGCGGATCTCGGGTAGGGGTCCCGAACTATCGTCTAGGCGGATGGTAACAGGAGACAAGGGACACGATGTTTTTACCCGGGTTCGGGCCCTCTCGATGGAGGTAAAACCCTACTCCTGCTTGATTAATATTGATGATATGAGTAGTACAAGAGTAGATCTACCACGAGATCAGAGAGGCTAAACCCTAGAAGCTAGCCTATGGTATGATTGTTGTTCGTCATACGGACTAAAACCCTCCGGTTTATATAGACACTGGAGAGGGCTAGGGTTACACAGAGTTGGTTACAATGGGAGGAGATCTACATATCCGTATCACCAAGCTTGCCTTCCACGCCAAGGAAAGTCCCATCCGGACACGGGACGAAGTCTTCAATCTTGTATCTTCATAGTCCAGGAGTCCGGCCAAAGGTTATAGTCCGGCCATCCGGTCACCCCCTAATCCCGGACTCCCTCAATAGTCCTCAGCGAGGGCCCTGCGGACCCCCACCACCCTCTCATCGGCCTCTCCCTAGATAATCGCCTCCCGGGAGGCGATGGCGTCCTCAGCGGCGGCCACTTGTAGTTCCATCACCTCCAGCCTCGCTTTGCCCGTAGATGGCCCGCCTGCCGAGGCGGCGAGCGTGGCTTTACGCGCCTGGACTTGCTATTCAAGGACGGCATTTGAAGCTTGGAGCTCCTTCTCGCGCCTCTCGGTAGCCTCGTGCCGGCAGTCCTTGGTTCGGGCCTCCTCAAGGGCACGATCGTGGGCCTCCCTCACCACGGCAAGGGTCTCCTTAGCCTCCGCGCGAGCCTTCTCACGTTGCAGACGACCAAAGTTGATGGCGACCTCGAGGTGGTGCAACTCACGCGCCAGGCGCAAGCGCTCCACCTCAAGGAGCGTGTCGACATCACCGAGCTCCACCCCAAGGTTGGCCAACATGCTCGCCGCATCCCGAAGAAGGCCGTGCCGGATGGTGCTGTGCCCGCGCGCGAGCTCCAATGCCTGGCCCGGGCTTTCCGCTCGTCCAGTCAGTAGGGGAGGCGTGCGAAGGCTCACCCATCTCCGGAAGGGCCCGGGGCCTGGGTTTCCATCGTCCGGCCCTCCGGCCCGGGGCAGGGTCCGACGTGGGCTCACCCCCTGCTGGAAGGAGGCACCGTCGCGCGAGTCGTCCAACCACTGGTGAGGATCAATGGGGGAGCCCTTGGCACTGCCCCTACAATCCGGAGGCCGCCCTAAAGAAGGATGCTCGAAATGCAGGCCCGAGGCCCCAGAGGGCTGGCGTCCTCCGGAGGCGGCGGCTGAGGCACGCCCGTTCCTTCGTCGTAGGGGAACCTGAGGAACAAGAGTGAGAGAGACATAATGTGGGAGGATCATGGAAGGCCGGGCACTTGGGCAGAGCTGTGGCAGCCACCGGGCTCCTTCCTACTCCAAGACGCGGGAGGACCGGAGGACAATGCACTGGAACCCAGCGCGTGGCCCCCCACAGTGGGGGCGATGGCCGTGTCCCTAGGCGAGGCGTCTCCTCCGCCACTTGGAGGAGTGAGGATGGACGCTTGTAGAACGTGGGGCTCGGGGTGCTCCCCCGCAGCTGCTCTAGGGGCACACACCTCAGGACCCATGGATCCTGCTGTCACCAGGAGGGGGTTGTCGTGAGGCCCCACATGGTCCTTGGGAAGCAGCCCCCACTCATCGAAGTATGTCATCTTCTTGGCGAAGGCTCCCCCGTTTGGGTAATTGTACAAGGGGGACCCTCCTGAAGGAAGCGCGACGGGTTCTCCACCTGTCAGGAGGCCAAGCACCCCGCGTAGTGGTGCCAGATCTTTGTCGCTTTCCACTCATTGGAATCAGCGGCGATCGCATGCCGGACATTGTCCAGCCCCTCGCGGTTGACCATGGTGGACCGACCCAGCGCGGGTTCCGGCCCTGCCAGGGGCTCCTCCGCCATCAGAGCTCTGCCCCTCTTTTTCTTGGGAGCCATGGCGGCAAGGTGGATTGAAGCAGACGCAGGATCCGACGAAGGAGGCGCGAGTTTGCGGAAGGGGGAAGGAGTAGAAGCCAAGAGCGCAGCGGGGCGATTATGGCCTTGCGACGTGCACCAGTCCTTTGTCAGCCATGGGAGTTGCCGAGGCGACATGGAGAAGTGGAGGCACCCGCGTCCCGTGAGGCACCAAGCTTCAACCCTACCCGCAAGCGATTGGAGCCTCGCGACGCTTTGACTTGCCCCTTGGCTTTGCTTGGAAGCCAGCTCGAGGGCGCCTTAGGCCCGGAGGCTACTGTCGACGTTCTGGGAATAGGGGTACCCAGATCAGCTTGCTTGCGGCTCATGGTGTGGCTCCCTCGATGGCCTGGTATGGCCCACCTGCAAGGCCTCAAAGACAAGGCCCTCGTGAGGGCCCCAGCCTTGCGAGCAGAACGACGCCAAGACCTCCATATGGGCGGCCTCCCTAGGTTGCCCGCTGAGGAGAGGAGATTTCTATGAAGGTACCCAGCCTCACAAGGATACGATGACATGAGCCATGACGACCATGGCCAGGCGGGCGCCAGTGGGTGCACAGGAGACAGTTTTCCCTTTTGGTGTTAAGGCAGCAAGGACGGACGCAGGTTCCTGAGGAGTCCCCCAAAGGTTTCCATTCCGGTGCAACAAGACCAAGACCATGAGCTCGGCAGGACGGATGTCATCATTGAGCCCACCGCTGCATCACGACTAGAAGCTTTGTAGGCGAAGACCACCTTTCGTCAGGATAAGATGTACTACTTGTCTCCCTTCAAAATGGTCGTTGTGGGATCCCTGCCCGCCTAAGTTTTGAAGGAAGAGGACCGAGGTCACTATAAATATCGGTTAGACACCACCGTAGTAGGGGCACATATCATATCCTTTCCACCCTCACCACCAGAGCCCTCATGAGGCTATTCATCCACTGTACTTGTTCATCCTCAGCCTCCTCGTGAGGCCGATCGACCACAAAGCAGGAGTAGGGTTTTACACCATAAGGAGGCCCGAACTTGGATAAACTAATGCGTTCATCTTCTTCCCCGCTCGAGCGTGTACTCGACGAGGCTAGGCCCTAGGGTTATGAGCTTGAGACTTGAAAGGTTGAGATCTTCGCACACGCCCTGGAGTTCAAACCTTCTTGGGTGTGCGGAACCCCGAATCCGACAACATTCCTCCCATTTCTTGCCGAAGGAAATGACAAAGTCCATCTCGACATGGTTCCATTTCCATTCAGTAATAGTAATAGGTTGCAGAGTTCCAGCAGGTCTTTGATGTAATTCCTTGATTCGACGACAAATGTGACACTCAGCTACATAGCAAGCAATATCTTGCTTCATATTTGACCACCAGAATCTTCGACGAATATCTTGGTACATCTTTGTATTGCCAGAATGAATAGACAGAGGTGTATCATGAGCTTCTTTCCTAACCTTCTAAGTCATATCCAGTTTATCTTTTGAAGGGACCACTAAGAAACCTTTAAAGAACAAAGTGTCATCATCATCAACAGTGAAGAATGAGGTTCTTATTTCTGCGGGATAGCGTTTTAATCTTCTCGATTTGAGAGTCATAGTGTTGAATTGTCTTGATGTAGCCCACGAGATCTGGTTCAGCAACCAGGGTACTAAGAGAGCCCTGGGAAACAACATGGAGGTTCATCTTTTGAAATTCTTTAGAAGGGGGAGCTAGATAGCCTAGAGGAACAACATGGAGGTTCAACTTGCTAAATTCTTCATCAAGAAGGGATATAACTTTTCGAACCATGAGGTGGTTGCAATAGGACTTGCGGATCAAGGCATGAGCCACCACATTAGCCGTGCCTGTGGTATAGGAAATACCTAAGTCATAATATACTAAGGCCTGCATCCGTCTTTGTTGACGAAGGTTCAGATCTGGTTGAGTTAACAAATACTTCAAACTTTGGTGGTCAGTGAATATCTCACAACATTTAACAAGGAGGTAATGCCGCCATAGCTTCAGTGCATATATGACGGCAGCAAGCTCGAGGTCATTAACTGGGTAGTTCTCTTCGTGAGGGCGCAACTGACGATAGGCATAATAAATCACTCTGCGCTCTTTCATTGACACAACCTAATCCTTTACATGAAGCGTCACAGTAAATGATGAAATCCTTTTGGGAATCTCGAGGAGAAAGCACTAGGTCAGAAGTCAGCTTATCTTTGAGCGCCGGGAAACATTCCTGACACTTTTCTGTCCATTAAAACTTAACGCCCTTGTAAAGCAGATTAGTCAGGGGCTTGGCGATGTTGGAGAAGTTCTTGACGAAGCAACGACAATAGCTGGCGAGTCCGCGAAAGCTTCTAACTTGTTTGACATTCTTCGGGCGAGTCCAGTCGAGAATAGCCTGAAGTTGCTTTGGGTTGATAGGAATACCATCCTTGGAGATCACATGACCAAGGTAGGTTACTTCGGGTAGCCAAAATTCGCATTTGGAGTACTTGGCATATAGCTAATGCTCTTGTAGATTTTTCTGGAACAATCCGAAGATGTTCAACATGTTCTCCTTTATTCTTGGAATATACAAGGATATCATCTAGATAAACCACGACGAACTTGTCGACGTATTCCACGAATATATAGTTCATTAGACGAGAGAATGTTGCTAGGGCATTGGTTAAGCCGAAAGATATGACGTTGTTCTCATACGAACCATATCGAGTAACGAATGTGGTCTTAGGAATATTCTCTTCACTCACCCGGATCTGGTGGTAACCCAACCTCAAGTCAAGTTTAGAGAAGGCCGATGAACCAACCAATTGATCATACAGATCATTGATCCGAGGAAGCATATATTTGTTCTGAATAGTTGCTTGGTTGATAGGACGATAGTCTTGTACCAAAAGAATTGTTCCATCCTTCTTCTTAACAAAGAGAGAAGGTGCTCCCCAAGCATAGGAACTTGAACGAATGTAACCTCTGCGAAGAGATTTGTCGATTTCCTCCTTAAATTCAAGGAGTTCATGTGGCGGCATCTTGTAGGGTCGCTTGGCTATAGGTGTGGTTCCTGGTTTCAAGTTGATGACGAATTCGACAGACATAACACGGGGTATCCCTGGAAGTTCTTTAGGAAAGACATCTTAGAATTCGCAAATGATGGAAACATTTTCAATGCCCTCAAGTGGTGATGCATTCAATGCATTCAAGGTATAAAGTCGTGCCTCGGCATTTTGAACCAGTCAAGCATGATAAATTACTATCTCATTCTAAGGGTGTAGGCTATGGACGGTTTTAGTGGCCCAAATGGTTGAAGCATTATGTGCTTTCAACCAATCCATCCCAAGAATGAGGTCAATATTGGAAGACTTCAATATGTTAGGCGAGGCGTGAAATTCCATCCCTTCGCTTTCAATGGGGACGTCCTTGCTAACCATAGAGGTTCGACATTGGCCCACGGGGGTGTGTACGACTAGCGGAGTGTTCATCTCTTCATATTTAATGCCATGCATTAACGCAAGATCTTCTGACATGAAAGAATGCGATGTTCTTGAGTCAAATAAAAAGGATGTTGGTACTGAATTAACAAGAAGAGAACCTGTCGCAGTAGCATGCTGGTCTTGAGCTTCATTCAGATCAACGTGGTTAGCATGAACATGACCATAAGGCCTGGCATTGTTGTTGCAGGGCTGATTGTTTCCACGAACAGCTGCAGGAAGTGCCAGTTTGTTCTAGTTCTGATAGCATTCCCTGGCCCGGTGACCTGGACGACCAAACTGGAAGATATGAGGGGCCTCATCATATGACGCTCGATATGAGGGGCCTGCGCTCCATGGATACTCTGGTGTAGGATCTAGTCCAAGACTGGAGGAAGAGGTCCACGTGCAGGAGTACTAGCTCCAATAGCATGCCACTCAAGTCCTGGTGCGAGCTCTGTCCTGCGCGGGTAAAGGATGAACTATGGATGTATCCTTGCGCTGACTGCTGGCAGCAACAGTGTCAAAGCATCATAGAGATGAGTACGAGTGGCGTACATCTCGACAGCATAAACTCGAACAATGTGATCCAGAGCCTCAACATACCGAACCATTACTTGTGGGTCGTAACGACGACTCATGTAGGGGGTGCAGACAACAGGGTAGAATCTAGTCACATCCCCTTCTGGGATCGGGCTGTATCTAAACCTAGTCGCCTCCAAGCAAGGGTATTGTCCATGAAGACGGGTGATAGCAACAAAGGCAGCATCATGGACTGCCATCTCAACAGTCACTCCAACACCGTCAAAGGTGTGCAACACAGTGATGGAGCGATCCCGCCGATCATTGATATCGACCACAGCATGGTACTACTCCTGGTTGAACTCGCGGTAGTCCTCGTAAACAATGTACTGAGGGTACTAGCGGTAGCCCAGCCTGGTCAAGTGGTCGACCAGAATGGCTGGGTACCCAATAGCCTTAATAGCCATGGTATGGCATACCACTTGAGTTGCGGGACGCATCTGAAACAAAAGAGTTCAAAGATGTCAAATGACAGTGTGTGCATCATTATACTTTCAAAGAAGTTGTTGTTGTCGGCGTTCTGGGAATGGGGGTCCCCAGACTTGCCTGCCTGCGGCCTGCGGCGTGGCTCAAAGGAGGCCCAGGACGGCCCATCTTCGTCAATGCAAGCTCAAGACCATCGCGAGGGGCCAAGCCTCGCGGGGCGGACGATGATGAGTTTCCTCAGGCACGGCCTCGTCAGGCTGACTCATGAGGAGGTGGAGAGTTCAAGGCAGGGTACCTCGCGAGGTGCCCATGACGCAAGCCATGACGACCAAGGGCGCCAGTCGGGCGCCAGCCGTGCGGCGCCCCTCCTTTCCTCTTTGGTGCAAAGGGAGCAAGCGCAGCAGAGCATCAAGCAAAGGCATCCGCTTCGTGCAACAAGACCAAGACCAGCCCCAACGGCTGGAAGGGAGTCATCGTGGAGCCCAAGCAAGGCTATCGCCAGAGCCTTTGGCAAAGCGAGGAACAACTTTAGTCGGGATAAGTGTACCCGCTGTTCCCCTTCAAATGGCTAATTGTTGGCGCCTTCCCGCTCAATATTTGGGAAGAGGCCCAGGCCTTCACCTATAAATAGGAGTAGCCGCTTTTCGAGTGGGGGATCGATCGAACGATCGGCATCCAGAGAAAGACAGAGACCCGATCCTCAAGCTAGAGCGACGGACACCACCTAGCAGTTCATCACACCCACCAGAAGAATGCCCTCGAGGCTGTTCTTCCCTGTACTATTCCTCATCAGCCCAAGAGGCAATCCACCACACCACAAACTAGAGTAGGGTATTACACCACAACGGTGGCCCGAACTAGTATAAATCTTGTGTCTCTTGTGCTGTTCCGTTAGTAGTTTAGGTCCCTGCGATTCGGCGAGGTACGAGACGGTGGAGGGTTGGATCTCCGCGCCCAAAGTGTTCAATCTCAAGGGTCTGCGGAACCCGAATTGGAAATTTGGCGCGCGGTAGGGTCCGCTGAATCGCCTTTCGTCGCTTTGTTCTTCCCCGACCACATAACCATATCGACGCCCGTCGGGTCGCGCCAGCGCCGAGAGCGCCTCGCCTCCCATAACGCCCGAGCGGCTCCGTCGTGGGCGCCTCGTCGTTCCCGTCACTGCCGTCAACGCCGCCACCGCCCATCGGGAACGATAGCAAGCGTCGCCCCAAGCACTCGCCCATGGCGGGGCGGCCGCACCCTCACGCCGCCGCTCACCCGCTGGTTCTTTCCACGCGCCCTTGCGCGCCATGGAGGCCCGAGCTGCACTCATCGCGCTAACGAGCTCCTGCGCTACCGCCTGTCGACGACATCTACGAAGAATGGCTCGACCGAAGTCGCTGAGCTTCGTCTGGCTGCGAGGCGACCCAGCGCCGTCGATCTCGCTGCACCGCACTGCTGGGCGATAAACTCGGGCGCCTCGGCCGCCTCCTCCTCAAGGCAGCGCCCTGGCCCCAAAGCGCGCTAAGGCCTGGCGGAACCTGTTCCGCCCAGCGCCGGCGCTGCAAGAGCAGAGCTGCCAAGAAGTTCCTCGCCGCAAGAAGCTGCCCGAGCGCTCCCGCTCCAGCCACGTCAAGACCTGCGCTGCCCCAGCCAGCGGCGCGGGGAGGCCCACAAGACCAAGCTCTGCGCGTCCGAGGCCCCAGCTGCCACGGCGGGCTGCCGCCTTCACCTTGAGCTCCGCGGCACTCAGCGTGGCCCGCCAAATTCAAGCGGACCGCCTCCTCGCTAAGACGGCACAGGTGACCCTACGGAGTTCCTCCAGCTCACGAGCTGGGCATCGAGGCTGCCAATGGGGATGAAAAGGTCATGGCGAATTGGTTTCCCATGACGCCAAGGACAGGGCCCACACTGCTCCTCTGAATCTGGCCCGTGCACGATCTCTTCTGGGCCGAGATGCGCACTCCGCTTCATCGCCAACTTCCAAGGTACTCGTGACCGCCACCGCCGTGGCGACATGCGTCGAATCAAGCAGCAGCCAGGGGAAACCCTGCAAAAGTACATCCAGCGCTTCAACAACGCGCGCCTCAAGATCCCCAGGGTAACGGAGGAGGCCATCATCTCTGCCTTCTCCGACGGAGTGCGCGACGTCAAGATGAAGGTGGAGCTGGTGATGCATGAAGATCTGTGCACATCCCTGGAGCTGTTCAACTTGGCGACCAAGTGCGCCAGGGCTGAGGAGGGGCGCCTCTCCCTCCTTGAGCTGCCTGCCGCGAATCCCGAAGAAAAGAAGTCCAAGGCCAAGGACGTGAAGCGCAGGGGGGCTGCTGTGCTCGCAGCCGAACCAGACACCAAGCGACGCAGAGATCAGCCCGAGTCCTCCAAGGGCAGCCGGTACTGCGTGTACCACGACCTCCACACTCACAACACCAATGAATGTCAAGAGCTCCGGGCCGTGCGCGAAGGAAGGGTCGGCAGACGCCCCGAGCACAGCGACCGGGGCTACGGCCGAGGAGGAGGAAGGAATGCAGGACACTGTGAAGACCGCGGCCCGCACCAAGGGTGGCGCGACCAACCTCGCAAGGACCGCTGGCAAGACCCACCTCACGAGGGAGGCTGGAGGGATCAGCCTCGCGAGGATCGCCCGCAGGGGAACGCAGGCCTCCCTCCGCTGCCGCCGCCGCCAAGGAGAATTGAAGACCGTCATCAGGACGAGGGGGCTGGGGGCTTCCAGGAAGCGCGTGCGATCGCCTGCATCCTGGGCGGAGCTCAAGCCCCAGCCTCTCAGCGCATCTTCAAGCAGTTCGCCCACGAAGTGAATGCAGTCCTCCCCAAGCTCGAGGCCACGCGCCCTCTCAGGTGGTCGGCGTGCACCATCATGTTCAGCTCAGTGGATCAGCTCAAGTGCGCAGCCACAGCCGGAGTTCTCCCGATGCTTTGTTCCCCGATCATCAGCAACGTGCTAGTCACCAAGACCCTCATCGACGCTGGAGCAGGGCTCAACGTCCTGTCCGTGGAGACATTCAACAATCTTCAAGTGCCTTACAACCAGCTTCAGCCAACCAAGCCTTTCTCCGGAGTCACCGACGGCTCCACGGTCCCGATCGGGCAGGTCCGCCTTCCTGTCACCTTCGGGGCTCGCGACAACTACCACACCGAGCTCATCGACTTCGACGTCGCCCACATTCGCCTGCCGTACAACGCCATCCTCGGGTACCCAGCGTTGGCCAAATTCATGGCCGTAACCCACCATGGCTACAACGTACTCAAGATGCCAGGGAGCGGCGGAGTCATCACGGTGCCCTGTGAAGAGAGAGATGCAGTGTGCTCCTTGGAGTGAGCTTTTCAGGCCGCATCGCTGGAAGACCCAGACCACAGCAGTAGGAGGCCTCCCGAGGCCGCACCCAAGAAGAAGAAGACATCGACCGGCCCGGCTCCTCAAGAGGCAGGCCCCTCAGGGCCCACGCCGGGCCAGGGGGAGCCTCCTTCCATCGATAGGAAAGGCCAGGCCGCGCCTCCTCAGCAGGGCTCGGGGCTCTCCCCGAGGGCCGCCGACCTCGCCAAGGTCCGTGAGGGAGGCGCTTGGGCACCACGTGGAGGCGTGTTTTGAAGCACGCTTCCATAGCAAGGAGCAAGGCAAGGAGGGCCGAGCCCTCGGGGAGTTCGTCGCCAAGGCCGCTCAAGAGCCACAGGAGTCAAGGGTCATGAGGGGCAGCCGCCACTCCTGGCTGTGGCCCCCATCCAGCGAGGATGGTGGGCTGCAGCGTTTGCATCGACATACTAGGGCTCAACCGAGCCGCATCTCAAGAGCGCCTCTGGCCCTCGCGAGTGGGACGTTGCGAGGGTCTGCCCCACAGCTACGTACGCATGCCTTATGGCCTGCCAAACGCGGCTGCTGCGCACCAGCGTCTCATGAGGGCCATCCTGGGGGCTCGTGAGGATCGGCTCCCGCAGCCCACCGAGTCTGCTACACCAACACCCCTTCATCCCCAACATCACCAGGTGACATCTTTAAGTTTTTTTCGGTGGGAGGCGCCCTCGGGTCAGATTATTCCCTGGCGCGTGGGTTAAATCCCCACGGCATGTATCCCCTTTTATTTCATGTCATTAGCTTGTCCTGTTGGGGGCACCCCTCGGGCTGCATCATCCCCAAGCCGCTCGGGCCAGTCCCAGCGGCATGTATCCTTCTTGCGTTTTCCTTAGGATTATGCTCTCGTTCCACCATGCTTGTTATTTGGTACCTTCTCAAGGGTGGCAGAATCTTGTGCGTTAAAGGGGGGGTGCCTGAGCATCGCGACTCAGGGCTCCTACCGGCTCTCCGGCCCTCACCCTCTGGTCTTGTCCATGGCATCGCGACCTGGCTTGCCAGCGATGGCTGAGACCAGCCCGAGAGCCGGGACCCGAGGACATAGAGTTGCGTCATCTAATCCAGCTTGCGCGTTAAGGGGGGTGCACGAGCATCGCGACTCGTGGCTCCTACGGTTCTCCGCCCTCACCCTCTGGTCTTGTCCATGGCATCGTGACCTGGCTTGCCAGCGACGGCTAAGACCAGCCCGAGAGCTGGGACCCGAAGACGTAGAGCACCGGCATCTGGCCAAATTTGCAGGAACACACTCGAAGATAAGGCCCAGAGCCAGGCGCAACCCGCCTTGAGGTAGGGCCCCGTGAGTCCCGCGCTGGCTCACGGGTGCCCCAACACACCTCGCGAGGCCTCTCGCGCCTCTCCAAAGAAACTAACGGCAGAACTAACGATCGCCGTGGCGAGCTCTTGTTCCTTTTGTGGTGAACCTGCAGGGTCCCTCCAAGGAGCGCGAAACGACCTCGCCACGCAAACTCGCGCCGGCCAAGGCACGGACCTAGCGCCGCACCAGGAAGCATTGTCCTGACCCTCGAGATAAGTCACCCTCCGGACACACTAGTTGTTGCAACACCATCCCCACACTCAATGCAACCCCGTGTTAGCAACGTCGCTCTCCTTTCTCACCGAATGATGGCTGCTTGAGCGCCAAGGGGGACCCCCTGAGCATCGCGACTGTAACACCCCGGATGTAACTTTCCATATTTGAAACTCCAACTCTTGCCATTTTCGGCATTGTGATATGATATTCCCTTTGTGGTTGGGTTTTTCTTCATTTTTGCATTTTGTCCATGTCATGCATTTCATATCATGTCATCATGTGCACCGCATTCGCATACGTGTTCGTCTCATGCATCCGAGCATTTTCCCCGTTGTCCGTTTTGCAATCCGGCACTCCTATGTCCCCCGGCGTCCCCTTTTACATTTTCCCGTGAGCGGGTAGTAAACTTTCTCGGAATGGACCGATATTTGCCAAGTGGCCTTGGTACACCACCTATAGACCACCTGTCAAGTTTCGAGTCATTTGGAGCTCGTTTGATACTCCAACGGTTAACCGCATAACCGCAAAGGCCTCTTTTGTGTTGCAGCCCAACACCCCTTCAAAACAGCCCAATAACCCATCTAAGTCACTTCCATGCTCTCCGTCGTCGGATCACGATCGTGTGGGCGAAAACTACACTCCATTTGGAGCTTCCTAGCTCCTTCTACCTATAAAAACACCCCCTCCCTCGAAATCCCGGGTCATTTCCGGATCCCGAAACCCTAGCCCCGCTCCCTCCGCGCCGGACATGTCCGTCCGCGCGGATTTAAACCGCCGCCGCCCGGACGACCGCAGCCTGCCACGTGGCCCTCGCGCGCTTCGCGCCGCTGCCGCCGGGCAGCGGGGCCCGCCAACCAGCGCGCCGCGCCGCGCCGCGACGTCCGCGCCCGACAGGTCGCGGACTCGCGCCGCCGCGGATCTCCTCCGACCGCGTCGCCAGCCCGCCGCCTGCCACCTCCCGCCTCCGCCGCCGTCGTCGCCGCCGTCGGCCGCCTGCCCCACGCTCATCGCCGCCGCCCAGCCCGGCGCCGAGGCGCCGAGCTCCGCCACGCCCGCCGCCGTCCTCCGTGAGATTCGGCCGGTCTCGCCGCCCCTGCCTCCTCCTCCGCCGATTCCTCCTCCGGCGTCCTCTCCCTCTCCTGCCGCCGCTGCTGCGAACTCCGGCGACCTCGAGCCGGATCTAGATCCACGAGGGGTTGACTTCTTTCTCCCCCGAAATCCTTTATTCTGCAGATTATTTTGTTGCATGTTCATCGCATCATAACTTTGCACTCGTGGCTCCGTTTTGGGTGTGTAGCATACCGTATTGTTCGCCTCGACGAGTGCATCATTTCATCTCATTGCATCATTTTCATTTGAGCTCATCTTGATGCCCGAAATGCTCTTAGAAGAGGGCTATGTGATGTTAGTTTCAGATTCTTATCAAAACATGCACTTTTGTCATTTTTGCCATGATTGATGTGTGCATCCTATGATCTTGAGTCCTACATGTGTTTTGTAATATGCCATGCCATATTTACAGGGGTGTATGCCATGTATTTTTGTGATCTCTATGGTGACTAGCACAAGCATGCAAACTAGGCTTCATGATGTTCTTGATTTCACCCTGCTTTTCTTGATATTTTTATGCCATGTAAACTTGATGCTACCGAGAGATTCATGCATATTTTGAGATACTTCAGTAAGGATGTTTTGAACATATGGTTATTCTCTATCCATCCATGCCCTTGTTTTCAATTATGGAGTGCCATAGCTTGAGTCAATCGAGCTCTACTTTTGCTACAAAATGTTTCCTGGCAGGTTGTTTACATGTTATTCAATTTTGCCAAGGTTGTTGTAGATGATCCGTGAATGCTATGATGTTGTTCTTGCCATGTATAGCTTCTATGCCATGTCTTCTTGATGTATGTATGCTTAGTTTATCTTGAAATGCTCTGTAGTGAGTGCATCGAGCTCTGAAGATGCCTTCATAATTCTGTCAATGTCATGCCCTGTTTGCTGAATCTGTTAACGGAACTTGCTATATTGACATGGGTGCTATTATATTTTCTGATCCCTTTTGGCTCATGGTCACTAAAGGACTTCTGTTCTATGCTTTGAGTAGATTCACGCCGTGCCTTGTTTTGCTATTATAAGTTCCTGTAGCATGTTGTTTGCTTGCTCTGAACATTGCTTCTTGATGCTGATTCCGCCATGTTCAGTATTTTCACTAAGTCTGTGAAGCTGATATATTTTGCACTTTTGCCATGCTTGTTTGGACCTGTTATGGTGTGATTTAGCCGTAGCTCAGTGTTCATCTTTTGTCAAGCATCTTGAGAAGATCACTGCCATATGCTTTGTTGGTACGTTTGGGTGCAGTAGCTTAATTTCTTGTTGCTTGCTATGTGGCATCATGCTGTTAATGGCAGATTTGTGCCATTCTTGTTTTGCTTGTCATTTGCGAACCGTGCATCCGATTCCGGTGATCTTTATATCGATTTCAACCGAAATCATCTCACCTTTCCAGCGGCATACTTGGTTTGCCAAGTTGATGCCTTGTTCATCAGTTTCCTTCCGGAGCACGCATATGCATTGCATCTCACATCTCGCATATCATGCCATGTTTTGCATCATGTGGTTTGTGTATCGCCCGTGATTTATTGTGGTTCCATTGTTTATGTTCTTGCTTTGGGTAGAGTCGGGAGACGAGTACGTGAACGAGGAACCTATTGAGAACGCTTACGAGGATCAAGCTTTCGACAACTCTGAGAACCTTGCAGGCAAGATGATCATACCCTCGAAATTACTTCTATCTTTGCTTGCTAGATGCTCGCTCTTTTGCTATGCCTATTCTAGGATGCCTATCACTTGCTATATCATGCCACCCATATTGCCATGTCAAACCTCTAACCATCCTTTCCTAGCAAACCGTTGATTGGCTATGTTACCGCTTTGCTCAGCCCCTCTTATAGCGTTGCTAGTTGCAGGTGAAGATGAAGTTTGTTCCTTGTTGGAACATGGTTATTTTGGGATATCACAATATCTCTTATTTTAATTAATGCATCTATATACTTGGTAAAGGGTGGAAGACTCGGCCTTATGCCTGGTGTTTTGTTCCACTCTTGCCACCCTATTTTCCGTCATACCGGCGTTATGTTCCTTGATTTCGCGTTCCTTACACGGTTGGGTGATTTATGGGACCCCCTTGATAGTTCGCTTTGAATAAGACTCCTCCAGCAAGGCCCAACCTTGGTTTTACCATTTGCCTACCACCTACACCTTTTCACTTGGGTTTTCGCGAGCCCAAGGGTCATCTTTATTTTAGACCCCGGGCGGTGCTCCTCTGGGTGCTGGTCCAAACGAAAGCATCATGGGCCACCTTGGGAAACTTGAGGCTTGGTTTTACTCGTAGGATGTCTCATCCGGATGTGCCACGAGAACGAGATATGTGCAGCTCCTATCGGGATTTGTCGGCACAATCGGGCGGCTTTGCTGGTCTTGTTTTACCATTGTTGAATTGTCTTGTAGTCCGGGATTCCGAGACTGATCGGGTCTTCCCGGTAGAAGGAATATCCTTCGTTGACCGTGAGAGCTTATTATGGGCTAAGTTGGGATACCCCTGCAGGGTATTATCTTTCAAAAGCCGTGCCCGCGGTTATGAGGCAGATGGGAATTTGTTAATGTCCGGTTGTAGAAAACCCGATGTTGACCTTAATTAAAATACATCAACCGTGTGTGTAACCGTGATGGTCTCTTCTCGGCGGAGTCCGGGAAGTGAACACGGTGTTGGAGTTATGTTTGACGTAAGTAGTTTCAGGATCACTTCTTGATCGCTACTAGCTTCACGACTGTGCCTTGCTTCTCTTCTCGCTTTCTTTTGCGAATGTAGCCACCATATATGCTAGTCGCTTGCTGCAGCTCCACCTCAAAACTCTGTCCTTCCTATAAGCTTAAATAGTCTTGGTCTCGCGGGTGTGAGATTGCTGAGTCCCCGTGACTCACAGATTCTACCAAAACAGTTGCAGGTGCCGACGATGCCGGTGCAGATGACGCAACCGAGCTCAAGTGGGAGTTCGACGAGGAACGTGGTCGTTACTATGTGTCTTTTCGTGATGATCAGTAGTGGAGCCCAGTTGGGACGATCGGGGATCTGTGTAGCATTTGGGGTAGTCTTCATTTATTTTGGTTCCGTAGTCGGACCTTGAGTGTAATCTGGATGATGGATGTTTATTTATGTATTGTGTGAAGTGGCGACTGTAAGCCAACTATGTATCTCTTTCCCTTATGTATTACATGGGTTGTGTGAAGATTACCTCACTTGCGACATTGCTTTCAATGCGGTTATGCCTCTAAGTCGTGCTTCGACACGTGGGAGATATAGCCGCATCGAGGGCGTTACAAGTTGGTAATCGAGCCATCCCCAACTTAGGAGCCCATGCTTGATTGTTTGTCATGTTGTTGAGTCTAGAACAAAATGTTTTGAGTCTTAGGATTATATATCGGAGAGTAGGATTCTTTGTACTCCCAGTCCCTTCGTCGCTCTGGTGAGGTCTCCGACGAGAAGTTTTGACTCTCCTCTCCTCAAATTTCACTAAAAAAATTTAGGATCACGGGTATCTTGGAATCATTCCGATGGTTTTGTGATGAGAACATTGTTCTTGGTGCCTCGACATTTAGGGGTTGTGGCGGTGTCCCGGGAGTTGAGCTCCGAGGTGTTGTCGTCACAATTTTATCGTTGCAGTTCGAATACTGAGCTTTGCCGACATCGAAAATCTCTTTTGTATAGTTGTTGGTGAGATAACCCGATAACCCAAAGATCGGGCGAGCTCGAGTATTGCCATGACTCATATAACAGATGCTTTTCGAAGGTCGAGGTACACGATTTCCGAAGGTTTCTTGGTTATGTGTTGACGGATGGATACAGCTGGATCTAGGTATTGTTAGTTTGGGTGATATATTTTGTGTCCCCTGTATCCCCTACACCAGATTGCATAACCAGAAAGTGTCGGGAGTTTATAGGTGGGATTCAAGTAGCTCTTAGCATTTCTTCCCGCAGATATTTGGTTTGTGATTGGGTAATCCTTACCACTTATTTGTTCCAGTCGTACCTTGTTATTTTTTTCATCAACCCTTAATCAAGTGGCTTCTCATCTTAATGGACTTGTGATGTTAGCTTTTGGAATTCATTCGTTCATCCTTGTTCGAATGTTTATTGTGAAGACTATATGTTGCATTTTCTATCCGTTGATTCAACTTGTCTACCTGTCTATCAAAGTGCTAACGGATGTCACCCTCTTCAGGATGGCTCCGCCAACGCGCCTCGAATCCGGAACGCAATGATGGGAGTCGGTCAGAACCTCCACCTCCACCTCCGCCTCCGGAGGCATGACAAGCTATCATGGCAGCCACCAACGCAAATGCTCGATGATTTTGCAACTCTTGCAAGAGCGCACCCAAGGGCAAGGCAACCAAGGAAATCAAGGCCAAGGCAACAACCAGCCGCACTTTGCTACCCTCAATCAGTTCCTCGCTAATCAGCGAAGTCTTTCAGCTTACGTGTCGAGGCCACAGATGCCGACGATTGGCTTGTGGACATCTGCAAACATTTTGAATGTAGCAATGTCGACCGAGGACTTTGTCAAGTTTGCTTCGTTTCAACTCAAGGACCAAGCTGCCGAGTGGTATCGACAATACAAAGATTCCAGAGGAGGTCGTGTAATTACCTGGGATGAGTTCCGCCGAGAATTCAAAGCTCACCACATTTCGAAAAGTGTTGTTGAGAGCAAGCATGAGGAGTTCCGCAATCTCAAGCAAGGCAACATGTATGTGTATCAATACAATATCCAGTTCCAGAAACTCGCTCGCTTCGCTAAGCAAGACGTCCCTGATGAAAAGAGTATGATCTATCAATTCAGAGGTGGCCTCAGAGAAGATCTGCAATTAGCTCTCGTGCTTTTTGAGCCAGAAAAGTATGATGAATTCTACAACATGGCACTGAAGCAAGAAGCTGCCCAGCTCAAGTGTGAGGCTTCTAAGAAGAGAATCAGGGATGCAGTTCAGTCTTCTTCTTCCTCTCAAGTGGCAGCTAAGCAGCAAAAGTTCTACCTTCCTCCTCCTCCGTTCCGTCAACCTTATCAGCAGAAGAACTCAGGTGGTCGTGGATCTTCCCACCCACCCAACCCAGGCTATCAGAACAAGTCTAATTCTCAAGCTCCAAGGTCAAATGCTCCTTATCACCGTCCGCTCTCAGAGGTGACTTGCAACAAATGTCAGCAGAAAGGTCACTATGCGAACAAGTGCTTCAACCAAAGGCGCCTTCCGCCTCCTCCTCCTGTGAAATGTTCAAGCAATGCAGTGGTCAAGCATAATCCCAAGTCTGCAAAGGTGAACATGATGAATGCAGCGCAAGCAGAGGATTCTTTGATGTGATAATGGGTAATCTCTCGATTAATGATATTCTGCAAAAGTCTTATTTGATCTTTGGTGCATCGCATTCTTTCATGTCATATCCTTTTGCATCAAGCACAATGTTGACACGTAGATTTTGTCCAAAGTTATGCAAGTTGTTTCTCCGGAAAGCTTATGACTTCTAGTTTGATTGCTCGATGTCTCTATCAAGATGGGCGACTATAGATTTCTGGCTAAACCAATTGTCCTTGGTGACTCGGATATTGATATTATTCTCGGATGGATGGCTTTCTCAGCACAAAGCTCAGCTTGATTGTGCTGCCGGGAAATTCAATTGACTCACTCTTCCGACGATGTGATCATCTATGCCGCTCGTGATGAAACCATTGGTTGTTTTCTCTCAATGAGAAGGGCGAGTTGATGCTATCTCTCGATTCCATCGCTTGTGAGTATCAAGATGTATTTCCGTAAGAGCTTCCAGAATGCCTCCTCACCGCCAGCTTGAATTAGTTATCGATCTTGAGCCCGCACGAACCCGTTTGCAAGCGCCCATACAAGCTTGGACCTAATGAGCTGAAGGAATTGAAGAAGCAGCTCGATGAACAAGAGCGTCTGGGTTTGATCAGACTAAGTTTATCTCCTTGGGGTTGTGGTGTTCTTTTGTCCGTAAAAGGATGGCACGGACCGCCTTTGCGTCGACACCGTCCATTGAATAAGAAGACAATCAAGAACAAGTATCCACTTCCCAACATCAATGAGCTTTTCGAGAAACTCAAAGGTGCTAAAGTGTTCTCCAAACTTGACCTTCAGATGGGTTATCATCAAATTCGATTCGTGAACAAGATATTCCCAAGACAGCATTGAGAACAAGCTTTGGCTCTTATGAATATCTTGTCATGTCTTTCGCCTTGTCAATGCTCCTCCAACATTCTCTCGAATGATGAACTTCATCTTCAACCCCTATACCAATGAATTGCCTTGGTCTATCTCGATGATATTTTGGTCTTCTCCAAGAATAAGAAGGATCATGCCAAACATTTGCGATTGGTGTTCGACAAGCTCAGAGAGCATCAATTCTATGCGAAGTTTTTCCAAATGTGAATTTTGGCTTGATGAAGTTCTTTACCTTGGTCACATCATCTCCGCCAAGGGCATCGCTGTTAATCCCGAGAAGGTGTCTGCATTTGTGAATTGGGAACCTCCTCAGAATGTCAAGCAGCTTCGCAGTTTTCTTGGACTTGCAAGTTATTGCCGAAGATTCGTTGAGAACTTCTCTAAGATTGCAAAGCCTCTTTCCAACCTCCTCCAGAAGCATGTGAAGTATGTCTGGTCTCCTGAGTGTGACGTTGCTTTCAATACTCTCAAAGAGAAACTCGTCACAGCTCCTGCCTTAACTCCTCCGATGAATCCAAGCCATTCAAGTTTTCGTGATGCTTCTCTTCAAGGTCTCGTGCTGTGTTAATGCAAGAGAAGAAAGTTGTGGCCTATACCTCTCGTCAGCTGAAGCCCAACGAAAAGAACTACCCCACTCACGATCTTGAGTTGGCGGCAGTTGTCCATGCATTAATAACTTGGAGACATCTCTTGTTGGGAAGGAAAGTGGACATATTCACCGATCACAAGAGCCTCAAGTATATCTTCACTCAACCCAACCTCAACCTCAGGCAAACTCGATGGGTCGAAATGATTCAAGAGTACAACCCAAGTATTGAATATACTCCGGGCAAGGCCAATGTGATTGCAGATGCTTTGAGCAGGAAGGCTTATTGCAACACCTTAATTCTCAAGCCCTTCCAACCGGACCTTTGTGAAACTTTCCGCAAGCTGAATCTTCAAGTTGTTCCTCAAGGCTTTCTTGCCAACCTCATAGTCTCTCCTACTTTGGAAGATCAGATTCGTGAGGCTCAACTCTTGGATACCATGGTGAAAAAGGTGAAATGTGGTATCGACAAGGGCATTTCCAAATACAAGTGCTTCCACATTGATGACAAAGATACTCTTTTCTTCGAGGACC
The DNA here is from genome assembly GCA_021605205.1 of Aegilops longissima. Taxonomy (NCBI): domain Eukaryota; kingdom Viridiplantae; phylum Streptophyta; class Magnoliopsida; order Poales; family Poaceae; genus Aegilops; species Aegilops longissima. The sequence continues at coordinate 293,948,933 of CM038679.1, read as the reverse complement.
GGATTGTGGTTCCTAAGGGTGATCTACGTAAAGTCATTATGAACGAGGCGCACAATTCTCTTCTATCCATTCATCCTGGAAGTACGAAGATGTACCATGACCTCAAGCAGTCATATTGGTGGACTCGAATGAAGCGAGAAATTGCTCAATTCGTGAATGAATGTGATGTCTGCCGAAGGGTGAAAGCAGAACACCAACGACCAGCTGGTCTCCTCCAACCTCTTGCTATTCCAGAATGGAAGTTTGATCATATCGAGATGGACTTCGTGACTGGATTTCCTAAGTCCAAGCATGGAAATGATGCTATCTTCGTTGTCATTGACAAGCTTACTAAAGTGGATCATTTTCTTCCTATCAAAGAATCCATCACAACAGCTCAGTTGGCAGAGCTATACACCTCCAGGATTGTCTCCTTGCACGGCATTCCACAATTGATCTCTTCAGACCGTGGAAGCATCTTCACCTCCAAGTTTTGGGACTCCTTTCAGAAGGCCATGGGCACCGACATTCGTTTCAGCACAGCTTTCCATCCTCAAACAAGTGGCCAAGTCGAGCGAGTCAATCAAATCCTTGAAGATATGCTCGGGGCTTGTGTCATTTCCTTCGGTATGAAGTGGGAAGATTGTCTTCCATATGCCGAGTTCTCCTACAACAACAACTTCCAAGCGAGTTCGGGCAAGGCCCCATTTGAAATTCTCTATGGCAGAAAGTGTCGTACTCCTCTCAATTGGTCCGAGACAGGTGAACGCCAACTTCTTGGCAACGACTTGATCACAGAAGCCGAAGAAATGTGCAAAGTCATTCGTGAGAATCTCAAAGCCGCATAATCGCGCCGGAAGAGCTATTATGATGACAAGCACCGTGATGTGGCTTTTGAAATCGGAGACCATGTCTACCTCCGCGTCTCCAATGAAAGGCACTGCCGCCCGGTATCAAAGGGAAGCTTGCCCCTAGATACGTGGGTCCTTTCAAGATCATTGGCAAAAGAGGCGATCTCGCCTATCAACTTGAGCTTCCGTCCAACTTCGCGAACGTGCACGATGTGTTTCACGTGTCACAGCTTCGCAAGTGCTTCAAGACTCCTGAGCACACTATCAACTTCAAAGAAGTAGACCTCCAAGAAGATCTCTCTTATCATGAGCACCCCGTTGCTATTCTTGAAGAAACCGAGCGCAAGACTCGCAACAAGCCAATCAAATTTCTGAAAGTGAAGTGGTCACACCATTCCGACCGAGAAGCCACCTAGGAGCGCGAGGATCACCTCCGTTCCAAATATCCGGAGTTCTTTCAGTCCTAGATCTCGGGACGAGATCCTCTTGTAGTGGTGGAGTGTTGTAACACCCCGGATGTAACTTTCCATATTTGTAACTCCAACTCTTGCCATTTTCGGCATTGTGATATGATATTCCCTCCGTGGTTGGGTTTTTCTTCATTTTTGCATTTTGTCCATGTCATGCATTTCATATCATGTCATCAGGTGCATCGCATTCGCATACGTGTTCGTCTCATGCATCCGAGCATTTTCCCCGTTGTCCGTTTTGCAATCCGGCACTCCTATGTCCCCCGGCGTCCCCTTTTACATTTTTCCGTGAGCGGGTACTAAACTTTCTCGGAATGGACCGAGGTTTGCCAAGTGGCCTTGGTACACCACCGATAGACCACCTGTCAAGTTTCGAGTCATTTGGAACTCGTTTGATACTCCAACGGTTAACCGCATAACCGCAAAGGCCTCTTTTGGGTTGCAGCCCAACACCCCTTCAAAACAGCCCAAAAACCCATCTAAGTCACTTCCATGCTTTCCGTCGTCGGATCACGATCGTGTGGGTGAAAACTACACTCCATTTGGAGCTTCCTAGCTCCTTCTACCTATAAAAACACCCCTCCCTCGAAATCCCGGGTCATTTCCGGATCCCGAAACCCTAGCCCCGCTCCCTCCGCGCGCCGGACACGTCCGGTCCGTGCCGGACGAAACCCGCCGCCGCCCCGGATGACCCGCAGCCTGCCACGTGGCCCTCTGTTGCGCCGCCCGCGCCCGCCCGCCAAAGGGGCGGCCACCGCCAGCCCAGCGCGCCGCCGCCACAGCGCCGCGTCCGCGCCCGACCGGTCGCTGGACTCCGCCGTCGCCGCGGATCTCCTCCGACTGCGTCGCCAGCCGCCGCCGGCCGCCTCGCGTCCTCCGCCGCCTCGCCGTCGCGGTCGCCGCCGCCCCACGCTGCCGCTGCCGCCAGCCGCCAGCGCGCCAGCTCCCTCCGCCGCGCCGCCGCCCTCCTCCGGCGAGGATCCGGCCGGTTCTCGGCGCCCCGGCCTCGTCCTCCTTCGGCCAGCTCCCTCCTCCGGCGTCCTCTCCCTCTCCGGCCGCCGCTGCTGCGAACTCCGGCGACCTCGAGCCGGATCTAGATCCACGAGGGGTTGACTTCTTTCTCCCCCGAAATCCTCTAAGTCTTTATTCTGCAGATTATTTTGTTGCATGTTCATCGCATGATAACTTTGCACTCGTGGCTCCGTTTTGGGCGTGTAGCATACCTAATTGTTCGCCTCGACGAGTAAATCATTTCATGTCATTGCATAATTTTCATTTGAGCTCATCTTGATGCCCAAAATGCTCTTAGAAGAGGGCTATGTGATGTTAGTTTCAGATTCTTATCAGAACATGCACTTTTGTCATTTTTTCCATGATTGATGTGTGCATCCTATGATCTTGAGTCCTACATGTGTTTTGTAATATGCCATGCCATCATTACAGGGGTGTATGCCATGTATTTTTCTGATCTCTGTGGTGACTAGCACAAGCATGCAAACTAGGCTTCATGACGTTGCTGATTTCAGCCCCTGTTTTGCTGATATTTTTATGCCATGTAAACTTGATGCTACCGAGAGATTCATGCATATTTTGAGATACTTCAGTAAGGATGTTTTGAACATATGGTTATTCTCTATCCATCCATGCCCTTGTTTTCAATTATGGAGTGCCATAGCTTGAGTCAATCGAGCTCTACTTTTGCTACAAAATGTTTCCTGGCAGGTTGTTTACATGTTATTCAATTTTGCCAAGGTTGTTGTAGATGATCCGTGAATGCTATGATGTTGTTCTTGACATGTATAGCTTCTATGACGTGTCTTCTTGATGTATGTATGCTTAGTTTATCTTGAAATGCTCTGTAGTGAGTGCGTCGAGCTCGCGAAGATGCCTTCATAATTCTGTCAATGTCATGCCCTGTGTGCTGAATCTGTTAACGAAACTTGCTATATTGACATGTGTGCTATTATCTTTTCTGATTCCTTTTGGCTCATGGTTAGTAAGGGACTTTTGTTCTATGCTTTGAGTAGATTCATGCCGTGCCTTGTTTTGCTATTATAAGTTCCTGTAGCATGTTGTTTGCTTGCTCTGAACATTGCTTCCTGATGCTGATTCTGCCATGTTCAGTATTTTCACCAAGTCTGTGAAGCTGATATATTTTGCACTTTTGCCATGCTTGTTTGGACCTGTTATGGTGTGATTTAGCCGTAGCTCAGTGTTCATCATTTGTCAAGAATCTTGAGTAGATCACTGCCATATGCCTTTTTGGTACGTTTGGGTGCAGTAGCTTAATTTCTTGTTGCTTGCTATGTGGCATCATGCTGTTAATGGCAGATTTGTGCCATTCTTGTTTTGCATGTCATTTGCAAACCGTGCATCCGATTCCGGTGATCTTTATATCGATTTCAACCGAAATCATCTCACCTTTCCAGCGGAATACTTGGTTTGCCAAGTTGATGCCTTTTTCATCAGTTTCCTTCCGGAGCACGCATATGCATTGCATCTCACATCTCGCATATCATGCCATGTTTTGCATCATGTGGTTTGTGCATCGCCCGGGATTTATTGTGGTTCCATTGTTTGTGTTCTTGCTTTGGGTAGAGCCGGGAGACGAGTATGTGAATGAGGAACCTGTTGAGAACGCTTACGAGGATCAAGCTTTCGACAACTCTGAGAACCTTGCAGGCAAGATGATCATACCCTCGAAATCACTTCTATCTTTGCTTGCTAGATGCTCGCTCTTTTGCTATGCCTATGCTACGATGCCTATCACTTGCTATATCATGCCACCCATATTGCCATGTCAAACCTCTAACCATCCTTTCCTAGCAAACCGTTGATTGGCTATGTTACCGCTTTGCTCAGCCCCTCTTATAGCGTTGCTAGTTGCAGGTGAAGATGAAGTTTGTTCCTTGTTGGAACATGGTTATTTTGGGATATCACAATATCTCTTATTTTAATTAATGCATCTATATACTTGGTAAAGGGTGGAAGACTCGGCCTTATGCCCGGTGTTTTGTTCCACTCTTGCCACCCTAGTTTCCGCCATACCGCTATGTTCCTTGATTTCGCGTTCCTTACGGTTGGGTGATTTATGGGACCCCTTGACAGTTCGCTTTGAATAAGACCCTCCAAAGAAGGCCCAACCTTGGTTTTACCATTTGCCTACCACCTACACCTTTTCCCTTGGGTTTCGCGAGCCCAAGGGTCATCTTTATTTTAGCCCCCTGCCGGTGCTCCGGTGCTGGTCCAAACGAAAGCAGATCGGGGCCACCTTGGGGAAACTTGAGGCTTGGTTTTACTCAGAGGATGTCTCATCCGGATGTGCCCTGAGAACGAGATATGTGCAGCTCCTATCGGGATTTGTCGGCACAATCGGGCGGCTTTGCTGGTCTTGTTTTACCATTGTCGAAATGTCTTGTAGTTCGGGATTCCGAGATCGATCGGGTCTTCCGGTAGAAGGAATATCCTTCGTTGACCGTGAGAGCTTATTATGGGCTAAGTTGGGACACCCTGCGCAGGTATTATCTTTCAAAGCCGTGCCCGCGGTTATGAGGCAGATGGGAATTTGTTAATGTCCGGTTGTAGAAAACCGAAGTTGACCTTAATTAAAATACATCAATCGCGTGTGTAACTGCGTGATGGTCTCTTCTCGGCGGAGTCCGGGAAGTGAACACGGTGTTGGACTTATGTTTGACGTAAGTAGTTTCAGGATCACTTCTTGATTGCTACTAGCTTCACGACCGTGCCTTGCTTCTCTTCTCGCTCTCTTTTGCGTAATGTAGCCACCATATATGCTAGTCGCTTGCTGCAGCTCCACCTCACAACTCTGTCCTTCCTATAAGCTTAAATAGTCTTGATCTCGGGTGTGAGATTGCTGAGTCCCGTGCCTCACAGATTCTACCAAAACAGTTGCAGTGCCGACGATGCGGGCAGATGACGCAACCGAGCTCAAGTGGGAGTTCGACGAGGAACGTGGTCGTTACTATGTGTCTTTTCCCGATGATCGTGAGTGGAGCCAGCTTGGGACGATCGGGGATCTGTGTAGCATTTGGGGTAGTCTTCATTTATTTTGGTTCCGTAGTCGGACCTTGAGTGTAATCTGGATGATGGATGTTTATTTATGTATTGTGTGAAGTGGCGATCGTAAGCCAACTATGTATCTCTTTTCCTTATGTATTACATGGGTTGTGTGAAGATTACCTCACTTGCGACATTGCTTTCAATGCGGTTATGCCTCTAAGTCGTGCTTCGACACGTGGGAGATATAGCCGCATCGAGGGTGTTACAGCGACTCAGGGGCTCTTACCGGACCTCGGGCCGCTCACCTCCTGGCCTTGACCACGGCATCGCGACCTGGCATACCAGCGACGGCTGAAGCCGCCTTGGGACTGGGACCTGACGACGCAGAGCACCAAGCCCTCACGAGGTCTGAAAGGAAGAAACTGAGCTAGAACGGAATGAACATCTCACACTGCCTCACGATAAGGACCATATTGACAAACGAAGCTACAAACATCTTACAAGCCCCCACGGGGTACATTCTTGGCTCCTCGCAGGAACAAAAGATGTGAATCCTAAGGAGTCCTATCTACAGGGACCACCACGGCAGACGCCATCATCAACAGTGGGCCACCCGGTCCAGAGCCAACCCCATCCAGATCAGGGCGGCAACGCTGCCTCTGCCATCCATCATCCATCTCCCATCCTCTCTGCCATCTGCCCTTCTTGCTCTTCGACCACTTCTCCTTCTTCTAGCACATCCTCAGCCATGCAGTACACCGGACCAACCAACCACTTCCCACCCACCGTGTTGGGGAGGCTCTACCCTCCTGGCGTGTACGTTGATCGCACACTACGTGTGTGGGAAATATCAAGGTGGAGGACGGCAAGGAACTTCACCGAGTTCTTCCTCGTGTCCGGCTACCACCACCTCCTGCGGGGATCTCCAATGATGTCCCGTGTCGAGGAGGTCATCCAAAACGTGGTGGTGGTTTCTCTCCTTGCCCACTTCACCAACACATTCGACGCCTTCTACCTACTCGGTCGGGCGTTTTGGTGTGGCTGCGAGTTCATCGCTTTCACCACCCACAACATGTTCATGGAGTACACCAACATCTTCCCCACCGCATCCCGCTTGCACACTCTTCCGTACCCCATCGACAACGCCCCGGAGGAGCAGTGAAGGGCACCCGGAGGAGGAGCGAGGTGGAGAAGGTGGCGTCTAGGGTTCTAAACCCTCTATCTATTTTTTTGAGTCTATGTTATGTTAAGTTGTAATCCCGTTGAACTATGTGAGAGATGTTATGGGCTTGTTGGCCCTTTTATCAAGTTCTATTATTATGTATTCTATTATGAAGTTCTTCCTAGTTTCAACTATGTGATCGTGCTATGGGATTGTTGGCCCTATCTACATGTATGTTGATTGTTTAGAGAGCTCGCTTTGTTAGTAACCACCTAGTGCATGCAGCCACAATGAACCCTTCTTTCTTACACAAGCCACAAATATGTAGCCACATAGCTAGTGCATGCACCCACAACGTATTTGTTCAATTTATTTGTCGTAGCAAAACGGGTGTAGATGCAAGTGGATCAAAAAGGTTGCAACTGATCATAAAAAACGATGCTCTAAATCAAGGAGACAAGTGTGCGAGAAGAGAGGAACCAACGGTAGCGACCGTCAGTGCATCGTGGCGGCACGCATCAGCGCATGCAGGCTCGGTCGGCGCATCGACGCATGTAGGCAGGCTTGTTGGGTGCATGCATAGCAGGCTTCTGTCGTGACGGTGTGTGCAGGCGTTTAATGCAAGGGACGACCCAATGAAACCACGGCCCAACGGTTGAACAGCTACACCCCCAACGCGGCCCCACTCGTCATATTTAACGGTCAAACCACTGACCCGACGGCGACGTCTGTTGTGACCTCTTCTGAGGGTTTCGGGCAAGGGAGTGGGGAAAACTTAGCAAAAGTTAAGAGCATGGAGATGGATGAGTAGAGCTAAGGAACTAGGGGCACAGATGTAAAACTGACCAAAAGTTAAGAGCGTGGGGATGGATGAGTAGAGCTACGGAACCAGGGGCACAGATGTAAAAATCCCAAACAAAAAACCTAACGAACGAGCATTCGCTACAGAACTATATGAAACGAACACGTTCGCTAAACACACCTAAATAGAGAACATTTGCTAAATAAGTAAACATAAACAAAACCGGTTTTATATAAAAAATGATCTAGGGTTTTTTAAAAGAAAACCTAAGAAAAAACCATAGCGGTTTATTACCGGTTCGGGGTTTTCGACGAAAACCAGCGGTTTTCGGCGGCGGATCGGGTCGGCGTCCGGCGGGTCGAGGCGGCGGCGAACTCCGCGGGCGGCGGATCCGGCGGTCGAAGCGGCGGGCGCCGAGGCGAAGGCCGGCAGCGGAGCGGACGGCGGCGCAGATTGCAGCGGCGGCGGCGCGGCGGTGGTGCGATGAGGTTGGCTGCTTGCTGGGCGGCAGCGCCGGGCGACGGTGGCTAGCGCGGGCGGCGAGGTGCGGGCGACGCGGCGGTGGTGTGGAGTCGAGGCCTGCGTCCCGCTATATATAGGCTAGGGGCGGCTCGGCTTGCGGCAGGGGCGATCATGGCGGTGTCCGGCCGACACGGGCGGCGGCGGGCGGCGGCAAAGTGCCCAAACTCGGGCGGAGGCGACGCTTCGGTTGGGCCTGGTTGTTGGTCGGGCCACGCCCAATCGGTCGGCAAGAAGAGTTTTTTTTCATAGTAAACAATTTTTTTGGACAATAAAAATAAAATAAACCAAATAAAATAAAAATATACTATAGGCATACAATATATGAATTTTTTAGAAAACAAATCTTCTATAACTTGAACATTTTTCTAGCGCCAAATAAAATCCACAAAATTTAAATAAAGCAAAGAGTGCTACTGATTTATTTAGAACCCAATAAAATTAGTTTAAAATCCCAAAATGATTTCAAATTTATTTCTCCAATTTTCTAACGAGGGAATCATTTTGCCCTAATTTCCACATATTTTATTTTTGGAGAAAATTAATTTGAATAAAACCCAAATAACTCCAAATTGAAAAGAAATTCAAAGGACTTCAAATTTGATTCTTTTAAACTTCCAACTCAGATTTCATATGAATTGAAGAAGTCATTTTATCTTCTCTCATGAAAATCATTGAGTTGCATAATTTTTCTGAATTTGAAATATTTCCAAATGGAATTCAAATATTTTGAAAACCCTTTTTCATTTAATTAAATGGAAGAAGTCATATCATGTTCACTCTAGGGTTTTGTGATGAAAAGAATTTGAATTCATGGAGATCATAAATGCAAGGTGAAAGTTTGGGAAAGTCCTTTTATTCCCTCTCATTTAACATTCAAAAAGTTTCAAATTTCACTCAGTTTCACATAAGCAACCACACCACAATCAAACAATCAATCAGAACTATTTATTTAATATAACATTCCAAAATTTAGAATTTTGGGATGTTACAACATCCAGCAAGGCCGGGGCAGCCAAGTACAACTCCCAGCTCAGTGCTAGCTGTGGAACCTGACCCTCACCGGGCAACATGACCCACCCCGGGAAGTTCTGTCGGCAAATCACACCAAGGACCTGGTTGGGCTTGCGGACACTAGGGTTGTGTTTCCAACTTCTGCGGTCGTCTGCTAGCAGTCAGCAAAGAGGGGGGCGTTAGGATTTACTAGTTAGTGGGCCAACCTCCCTCTGTCGTCTGCTAGCAGACGGCAAAGCTTCTTTGCCATCTGCTAGTAGACGGCAAAGAAGTGGGTGATGGCAAATATGATCTTTGCCATCAGCCAGCTCTTTGTCCTCTATTTTTTGGAAGCTGGCGGCAAAGCCATCCTTTGTCGTCTGCTAGCAAACGGCAAAGAAGAGGCTGATGGCAAATCTTCTGATTCCAGTAGTGTCCCTCTCCCCTCTAACCTATATATACTAGAGGGTTTTTGCACTTTTGAACATACAAGTGTTGGAGCCTCCTCTAGTTATCTAGTACTAGTTCTAGTTAATCAATTAGAGCTTGACCTAGATCCTATAATCCTCATAATTAGAAGCCCGGTGTGGTTCTAATCTCCTCCCCCTAATTCTCTAGCGACAATTAGCTCTGGACGGCAAAGCACTGCTAGATCTTGAAGACCGTACGCTTGCAATCAGTGGAGAGGTCGTGCTCTCGGTCTTCCATTCGAGGGACTATTCATGGGATCATTCATATACAATTCGAAGGACTCCAAGTACAATCTACACCAACTTGTCTTGTTCCACTGCTACTCGGAGTCGGTAACGATCGATATGCTAACTATTAATGCATCTTCATATTGTTCCTGGGCGATCGTAGGGCCATTTTTTTCTATTATGTTCCCCAACAAACCTATGCATCTTCATATCTACGAACTAATTACACAATGCCTTCCCCTAGGCCCAAAGTTGGTGAAGTGTCATGTAGTCGACATTCACATAACAACACTAGACGAAGAACAACACAACATAATATCAAAACATTGAACGGGAATCAACTTCACATGATTACAAGTAACAAGATTTCTCTCATGTCCTCAAGAACTAATGGAACTACTCACAACTCATCATATTGATGATGATCAATGCGTATAAATATATGATTAACAATCTAAACATAACAAGCACTCCTAGGTACCTACTGAGGTTTGATACAAAGATTGAACACAATAGAAGAACTAGGGTTTGGATATGAGATGGTGTTCGTGAAGATGTTGATGAAGATGAGGATCCCCACGATGAACGGAGTGTTTGTGATGATGAAGGCCTAGATTTCCCCTCCAGGAGGTAAGTTTCCTCGGCAAAATCGCTCCGCCAAAGAGCAAAGTTTCTCTGCCCAAGTTCCACCTCGCAGATGGCGGCAGAAAGTCCAGAGGACTTTCTATGATTTTTTTCTAGGGAAAAGTATAATTTATAAGGAAAAGGACGTCAGCAGAGGAGCTTCATGGCCCCACCCGTCCACACGACACGCTCTAGGGGGCATCACCAAGGCGTGTGGGCCCATGGAGGTCCCCCTCTGGTTCATTCTTACTGCATAATTCATCATATATCCTGAAGTAACTCTCCAAAAATCCACTTTGCATGTTGTCAGATTGCGGGTTCCGGCAAACCCTTGAGAGGTTCGAACTATGGGGTGCGCATGAAGAACACTCTCTCCCTAGCTCGCACGCTCAACGATCCCACGGCCTAGCTCGATGGACCCAAAGAATAAGAGACGCGGGGGTTTATACTGGTTCGGGCCACCTTGCGGTGTAATCCCTACTCTAGTGTGTGGTGGATTGCCTCGAGGGGCTCAGGACGAACTAGTAAAGTGGAGGAACTGCCTCAGGAGGTGAGGTGTTCTTGGGCTTGATGAGCTGGTGTGTGTGAGGATGATCTAAATGATACGTCCCTTGCTATGGTGGTGGCTAGATCCTATTTATAGTGGCCTTGGTCCTCTTCCCAAATGTTAGGCGGGAAGGGATCCCACAACGGCCACGTTTGAAGGGGACAAATAGTACAAGCTATACTGACAAAAGGTGGTCTTCGCCTCCCAAAGGCTCTGGTGGTGATGCTGCTGTGGGCTCCGCGATGACATCCGTCCTGCTGGTCTTGGTCTTGTTGCACCGATATGGAAACCTTTGCCTGATGCCTCGGGACCCCGCGCCTACGCTTGCCATCTTAGTACCAAAGAGGAAACTGGTACACTATGCCCGCTGGCGCTCGCCTGGCCTTGGTCGTCATGGCTCACGTCATGCGAACCTCGTGAGGTGTCCTTGCATAGATATATTCGCTCCTCGGGAGCCAACCTAGTGAGGCCACCCCCAGGGAGGTCTTGGTGTCGTCCGCCTTGCGAGGGTCTTGGGTCGTCGTTGCTGAAGCTGGGCCATACCAGGCCGTTGGTGGAGCCACGCCTCGGGCCGCAGGCAGGCAAGTCTGGGCACCCCCGGTCCTAGAACGCCGATAGTACCCCCCGGGCCCAAGGCACGCTCGGACTTGGCTTCCAGGCGAAGCCAAAGGGAAAGTGCGGAGCACCGCGGGCCCCAACCACCTGCGGCCCCGGTCGACGCGTGGCGATTGGGGGTACATGGGCGCCTCCACTCCCCCACACGGCCTTGATATCCGCCGAGCTAGGTGGCTGTCGTTGCCAACACAGCTCTGCCTCCATTGCTGGCAGCGCGTTTCCACAGCTCCTCCATCTCCCAGAAATAGCAGTTTCCTCCCCTGGCCTGACCCAGCACCAATCCTCTCTGCTGCCATGGCGTCGAGCTAGAAGAAGAAGGGAAATAAGAAGACCCATACCTCAGCCCAGGCGCCGCCGGTCCTCGAGCCCACCATCGAGCGGTCGGTGGTGCTCAACGAGGAAGCGATGGGCAAGGTTTACCCCGTGCTCGCTGCAGATTCCAATGAATGGAAGGTGACGGTGGCCTGGCCTGCTTCGCGCACCGTGATTGATAGGACGGCTACTGAGATCCCCATTCATCTTCACGCCCCCTAGGCTGGCTTAATTCCCCCCTTCACCAATTTCTTCAATGATGTGCTCTCACATTACCGAGTCAATGCGCTGACCTGGATCCCCAGTACATCATCCTCCTCCTCGTCTTGTCCTTCGTATGCGAGGCCATGGTGGGCATTGCCCCTTCCGTGGCTTTTCTTCACCATTTCTTCTCGCTGCATCTGACCGACGCCCGCCAGCGCTCGGGGTGCGTGACCCTCCAAGCCTTTGCGGCGACGACCGGCTCGGGGATTGACTTTGAGCTCTCACCACTTGTAGACGGCTTTCGGAAGCAGTGGGTATTCATGGATGATGGCGTGCTCAGCCCCCTGCTCCTACTCCCGTGAGCACCAGCTGTCCCCAGCTCCGGCTGGGGGCATGCGAAGCTCGTCGACCGGCGGCTCGCCCACGTCCAGCATCGGCTTGCCAGGTTGAAGGACCTTGGGGTGACGGCACCTATGTTGGTGAAGGAGTTTATCCGGTGCCGCATTGCTCCACTCCAGCGTCACTCCCGACCGATGTGGACCTTCTCCGGCAGCAGGGACTCCATAAGGCTTCACGTGTCCACGCTTCCTTCCGAGGCGCTGCGGACGGTACTTGAGCTTTTGACAGGTGACCCGGTGCCAGCTGACCTGCCGGAGGAGGGCTGCCTCTTGTACTACTGCTCAAACAAGGTAGAGTTCATGAGGCAGATTCCCCCCTTTGATGAATGAGGACTATGCTCGGTCGGCCTTGAAGGGCCCCGCGAGAGCCCTGATCTTGTGGTTCCCTTGCCTATCGTCACCTCCGCGCTCAAGTCGGAAGTGGGCGCAGGGGGCGAGCACCGTCGAACTGAAGGAAATATGCCCTAGAGACAATAATAAATTTGTTATTTATATTTCCTTATATCATGATAAATGTTTATTATTCATGCTAGAATTGTATTAACCGAAACCTTAGTACATGTGTGAATACATAGACAAACAGAGTGTCCCTAGTATGCCTCTACTGGACTAGCTCGTTAATCAAAGATGGTTAAGTTTCCTAGCCATAGACATGTGTTTTCATTTGATGAACGGGATCACATCATTAGAGAATGATGTGACGGACAAGACCCATTCTTTAGCTTAGCACTATGATCGTTTAGTTTATTGCTATTGCTTTCTTCATGACTTATACATGTTCCTATGACTATGAGATTATGCAACTCCCGAACACCATAGGAACACTTAGTGTGCTATCAAACGTCACAACGTAATTGAGTGATTATAAAGATGCTCTACAGGTGTCTCCGATGGTGTTTGTTGAGTTGGCATAGATCGAGATTAGGATTTGTCACTCCAAGTGTCTGAGAGGTATCTCTGGGCCCTCTCGGTAATGCTCATCACTATAAGCCTTGCAAGCAATGTGACTAATGAGTTAGTGATACGTCTCCGTCGTATCTACTTTTCCAAACACTTTTGCCATTGTTTTGGACTCTAACTTGCATGATTTGAATGGAGCTAACCCGGACTGGCGACGTTTTCAGCAGAATTGCCATGGTGTTATTTATGTGCAGAAACAGAAGTTCTCGGAATGACCTGAAACTCCACGGAACTTATTTTTGGAAAATATTAAAAATACTGGAAGAAGAATCCACGCCGGGGGCCTCCACTGTCCACGAGGGTGGGGGTGCTGCCCCCTGGCGCGCCCCCCCCTGTGGGCCCTCGACGCCCACCGACCTCAAGTCCAAATCCATATATTCGTGTTCGGGAGAAAAAATCAGAGAGAAGGATTCATTGCGTTTACGACACGAAGCGCCGCCAAGCCCTAAAACCTCTCGGGAGGGCTGATCCGAGTCCGCTCGGGCTCCGGAGAGGGAATCCGTCGCCGTCATCATCATCAACCATCCTCCATCACCAATTTCATGATGCTCACCGCCGTGCTCGAGTAATTCATTGTAGGCTTGCTGGACGGTGATGGGTTGGATGAGATTTATCATGTAATCGAGTTAGTTTTGTTAGGGTTTGATCCTAGTATCCACTATGTTTCGAGATTGATGTTGCTATGACTTTGCTATGCTTAATGCTTGTCACTGGGGCCCGAGTGCCATGATTTCAGATCTGAACCTATTATGTTTTCATGAATATATGTGAGTTCTTGATCCTATCTTACAAGTCTATAGTCACCTACTATGTGTTATGATCCGGCAACCCCGAAGTGACAATAATCGGGACCACTCCCGGTGATGACCGTAGTTTGAGGAGTTCATGTATTCACTATGTGTTAATGCTTTGGTCCGGTACTCTATTAAAAGGAAATATCCCTTAGTTTCCATTAGGACCCCGCTGCCACGGGAGGGTAGGACGAAAGATGTCATGCAAGTTCTTTTCCATAAGCACGTATGACTATATTCGGAATACATGCCTACATTATATTGATGAATTGGAGCTAGTTCTATGTCACCCTATGTTATGACTGTTACATGATGAACCGCATCCGGCATAATTCTCCATCACCGATCCAATGCCTACGAGCTTTTCACATATTGTTCTTCTCTTATTTACTTTTCCGTTGCTACTGTTACAATCACTACAAAACCCAAAAATATTACTTTTGATATCATTACCTTACTTCCATATTACTTTGGTACTAAATATTTTGCTGCAGATACTAAGTTATCCAGGTGTGGTTGAATTGACAACTCAACTGCTAATACTTGAGAGTATTCTTTGGCTCCCCTTGTGTCGAATCAATAAATTTGGGTTGAATACTCTACCCTCGAAAACTGTTGCGATCCCCTATACTTGTGGGTTATCAAGACTATTTTCTGTCGCCGTTGCCGGGGAGCATAGCTCTATTCTTTGAGTCACTTGGGATTTATATCTTCTGGTCACTATGAGGAACTTGAAAGACGAGAAAACAAAAATTTATCCCTCAACTACGAGGGAGGTAAGGAACCGCCATCTAGCTCGCACTTGATCACCTTACATTTTGAGTAAGCTTGCTACACCTAAACCTGCTTCGCTATTCGATTCGATATGTCGCATGTTATTGATGATGCCACTTCTGTTATGCATGATACTTATGATGAAACTACTTCTATGCTTGATACTACTGTGCCACTTGGTGAATTTCTTGATGAACAACTTGCTAGGGCTAGAGAGAATGAAATTATTGAAACTGATAATATTGAAGATAGTGATGATGAAGACTCTCCCCCAAATAAATATGAATTACCTGTTGTTCCTGAGGGTTATGTTATGGATGAAGAAGTTGCTAGAGCTATTTTAGCTTGCAATGATAGATATGATCTAAAGAGGCTATTAGCTAAATGGAAGCAGCAATCTCTTAGTATTAGAATGAAACCTGACCCTGCTTTTGCTACTTCACCTATCTGTGTTACTGATAAGGATTATGAATTCTCTATTGATCCTGATATAATTACTTTGGTTGAATCTGATTCTTTTTTTGGCTATGAATCTGAAACTGTTGTGGCGCATCTTACTAAATTAAATGATATAGCCACCCTGTTCACTAATGATGAGAAATCTCGCTACCTTTATATCCTTAAAATATTTCCGTTCTCATTAAAGGGTGATGCTAAAATATGGTTCAACCCTCTTGATCCTGGTTGTGTGCGTAGTCCCCAGGATATGATTTATTACTTCTCTACTAAATATTTCCCTGCTCATAAGAAACAGGCTGCTTTAAGGGAATATATAATTTTGTGCAAATTGAAGAAGAGAGTCTCCCACAAGCTTGGGGGAGGCTTCTCCAATTACTTAATGCTTTGCCTGATCATCCTCTCAAGAAAAATGAAATACTTGATATCTTTTATAATGGACTAACCGATGCTTCCAGAGATTACCTGGATAGTTGTGTTGGTTCTGTTTTCAGGGAAAGAACACCGGATGAAGCTGAGATTCTATTGAATAATATGTTGACTAATGAAAATAATTGGACACTTCCTGAGCCTATTCCTAAACCAACTCCGAAGAAAAGAGGATTTCTATTTCACAGTCTTGAAGATATGCAAGAGGCAAAGAAATATATGAAAGAAAAAGGTATTAAAGCTGAAGGTGTTATGAATTTACCTCCTATTGAAGAAATACATGGTCTAAATTTACCGCCTGTTGAAGAAACATATGACCTTAATTCATCACCTATTGAAGAAACTCATGGTCTGGATAACCCGACACAGGTAGTAAAGGTAAATTCTCTTTATAGATTTGATGAAGGTGATATTCCTCGTTATAAGTCTGCTAGACAATGCTTAGATGAGTTTGACAATTTTATTGTTAAACAAGAGAACTTCAATGCTTATATTGGTAGACAATTGAAATACAATTCCGATACGCTTGAACACTTGAGCGATTATATGTCTAGAGTGAAAGGTGAACTTAAACTCATTAGTAAACATGCTTCTATGGTTACCACTCAAGTAGAACAAGTACTTAAAGCTCAAAATGATTTGCTCAATGAATTAAATAGTAAGAATAATGACTTTGCTATTAGAGTGGCTACTAAAACTGGTAAAATGACTCAGGAACCTTTGTATCCTGAAGGCCATCCTAAGAGAATTGAGCAAGATTCTCAGAGAAATAATTTAGATGCACCTAGTCCTTCTGAAAAGAAGAAAAAGAAAAATGATAGGACTTTGCATGCTTCTAGTGAACCTATTGCTAAACCACCTGAGAATCCCAATGATATTTCTATTTCTAATGCTGAAACACAATATGGTAATGAACATGAACCTAGTGATAATGTTAATGAAGATGTTCATGTTGATGCTCAACCTAGCAATGATAATGATGTAGAAATTGAACCTGCTGTTGATCTTGATAACCCACAATCTAAGAATCAACATTATGATAAGAGAGACTTTGTTGCGAGGAAACATGGTAAAGAAAGAGAACCTTGAGTTCAGAAACCCATGCCTTTTCCTCCCAAACCATCCAAGAAAAAGGATGATGAGGATTTTGAGCGCTTTGTTGAAATGATTAGACCTATCTTTTATGTATGCGATTAACTCGATATGCTCAAAATGAATCCTTATGCTAAGTATATGAAGAAATTGTTACTAATAAAAGAAAGATATCGGAAGCTGAAATTTCCACCATGCTTTCTAATTATAGCTTTAAGGGTGGAATACCAAAGAAACTTGGAGATCCAGGAGTACCCACTATACCATGCTCCATTAAAAGAAACTATGTTAAAACTGCTTTATGTGATCTTGGAGCCGGTGTTAGTGTTATGCCTCTCTCTTTATATCATAGACTTGATTTGAATAAGTTGACAGCTACTGAAATATCTTTGCAAATGGCTGATAAATCAACTATTATACCTGTCGGTATTTGTGAGGATGTGCCTGTTGTGGTTGCAAATGTTACTATTTTAATGGACTTTGTTATTCTTGATATTCCCGAGGACGACAATATGTCTATTATTCTTGGAATACCCTTTTCGAATACTGCAGGGGCTGTTATTGATTGCAACAAAGGCAATGTCACTTTTCATGTTAATGGTAATGAGCATACGGTACACTTTCTGAGGAAACAACCGCAAGTCCACAGTATCAATTCTATTGGAAAAATTCCGTCAATTATTTTTGGAGGTTTTGAATTTCCTCTTCCTACTGTCAAGAAGAAATATGATATTCTTATTATTGGGGATGTGCATATCCCCGTTGAGGTAACATAGTGATATTCGAAATTTCTCCGGTTTCATGTTATTCGGAATGAGTTTGTTAACAAGACTTGATCAACCTTGTTAGTGGATTCCTTTTGATGAGCATGAGATGGATGAAACTAGAAGGCACAACCTTCTATACCCTCCTTTTACTTTCTGTTATTTAGTTGAACTAAAGTAAAAATAGTATTTTTCTGTCTATTTCCTGAATTATCCGTGCAATATAAAAAATACCCCGAAAATAAAAGTTCTCCAAATGCCTTGCCAATTTAATATGATTTTTTCTGGAATATTTGAGAATATTTGGCACTAAGAACACAGCAGGGGGAGCAAGCACCTGGCCACGAGGGTCCAGGGCGCGCCCCCCTGCCTCGTGGGCCCACGGTGGCTCCCCTCCCTTATTCCTGCACCCACACACTTCTTCTTCCTCCCAAAAAAATCACCATCCAGCTCAAGCACAAGTTCTAGCTCATTTGGCTGCGATTTTTGATCTCCTTGCTCAAAGCACCTCTCACAAAACTGCTTGGGGGGATTGTTCCTTGGTATGTGACTCCTCCATTGGTCCAATTAGTTTTTGTTCTAGTGCTTTATTTATGGCAAATTTGTGCTGCCTAGGTGACCATGTTCTTGAGCTTGCATGTCAAATTTATATGGTTCCAAGTAGTTCTAATGCATGGTATAGTCTCTAGGCACTTGTAGGAGTAGTTGCTATCAATTTTGTTGAGCTTGGCTCACTTTTATTTGAAGTTACTAAAAAATTCAGAAATTTTTCAGAGGAAGAAATATGCTTAGGATAATGTACCAAGGTCGTTCTTCAAGGAAGCAAGGACCCAGGCTTGCAATGCGTGATGCTGACGATGAGCCACCAAGGAATGCTCTAGTGTGGCCTTGTGAATGGCCTTCAGAGGACTTTATGGATCGAGCGGGAATCAAGGAAGAATTTAACGCATATTTGCGTAACGCTGATCTTGTGAGCTTCGAGGAGGAAAAGTGCCGCCAGTACCACTATCTCACTAGTCTTTTGTGAGGAGGTTTGAATTTTCATCTTCACGCAATTCTCCAACCGTCCTGGTTGATCTTTATGAAAAATCTTATACGATGGACTTAGAGGGTTTTAGCACTTCTTGTAAACTTCCACAATGGGGTAGTGCTAGTGAACCTCAAATCTGAATTTAGAGATTTTCTTGCTAATATAACTGTGGGGGAATCTAGAGATATAGCACAAGCTACCATAGGGAGCATTCATTTTCCTGCTATACATTATTTTGCTCTCTTCATAGGTAGGTGCATAAATGGTAAAGATGAAGCATGTCATATGTGTGTCCCTGACCTCAGTATTCTTAGGAGTGCTGTGTTAGGAGACAAATCTTATAATTTGGGAGCCATTGTTGCACGTAGGTTGCATCATAATAGATTTAATGGAGATTTCTTTGGTGGAATTTATGCAACCCGCTTAGCTGATTTTCTTGGTGTAACCATACGTGATGATGATATTGAATTCCCTCCTACTTACCTAGACTTTAATGCTATGGTTCACCACCAGTTTGTAGAGGAATAAACCACCTCTCCAGTACTGACTAATCTTTGACAGGCGTCACCCTGTCAATATTGTTCTCCCTGCTCCTGCTCTCTTTGACTTTCAGGCAAAAGGAAGATATTTTATAACCAGAGAGGAGGCAAATGAGTACGAAAGGAGGACCAGGGCAGCTCGCCTCCAAGCTGCAGCCCACGATGCAATAGCCGCTGCACCTCAGTACAACCCCGGTTACAACTATGGATATCCGCCAGGCCATCCATGGCAATAAACCAAGTTAGGCCAAAAGCCTAAGCTTGGGGGAGTACGTATTTCCCACCGATATTACATTTATGTTCACACACACTCATTGTTAGATGTCGGTGCTCATACTCTTTCATTGTATTATCCATGCTAGTTTATTTTCTTTTTCTTGCTTTCTTCTTGTGTGTTTGATAAACCTTAAGAAAAACAAAAGAAATAGTAATAGCTTTAGCTAGTTTACTTTTCTTGCTGTACTAGTAATAATTAAAAAGAAAACCCAAAAAGATTTCCTGTTCTTCTTTTTGCTTGTTGGGAGCTTTCCCGTGTAAATAGTTTTATTTATTTTCTTTTCTTTGGGGGTCGATAGGAAAAGACCATGATTAAAATGTTAAAGTGGCTCTTATATGCATTATTGTTGATTTAACCAAGAGCCCATATTGCCTTGCCTTCTCCTGTTTATTGAATGCTCGCAGGTTCCAGCTTAGTCCAATGCACGTGCACTCTTATTATTATTCACATCGTTCGGTCGTGCAAGTGAAAGGCAATTATGACGATATATGATGGACTGACTGAGATGAGAGAAGCTGGTATGAACTCGACCTCTCTTGTTTTTGTAAATATGATTAGTTCATCGTTCCTGATTCAACCTATTATGAATGAACATGTTTGCAATGACAATTAGAGATTATAGTTGCTTGTGCCACGCTTGATTATCTATGAGTTATAATGGTTTACCTTGCGTGCCAACATGCTATTAAAATGGTTGTGATGTGGTATAGTGGGGTGGTATCCTCCTTTGAATGATTTAAGTGACTCGACTTGGCACATGTTCACACATGTAGTAGAAACAAATCAACATGGCCTTCACGATATTTATGTTCATGGTGGATTATATCCTACTCATGCTTGCACTCAATGTTTTTTTTAATTTTAATGCATGTTCATGACTGTGTCGCTCTCTAGTTGGTCGCTTCCCAGTCTTTTGCTAGCCTTCACTTGTACTAAGCGGGAATACTGCTTGTGCATCCAATCCCTTAAACCCCAAAGTTATTCCATATGAGTCCACTATACCTTCCTATATGCGGTATCTACCTGCCGTTCCAAGTAAATTTGTATGTGCCAAACTCTAAACATTCAAATGAAATTCTGTTTTGTATGCTCGAATAGCTCAAGTATCAACTAGGGCTGTCCATATCTTCCATGCTATGCGGGTTATTCTCAAGAGGAGTGGACTCCGCTCTTCACTCACGAGAAAATGGCTGGTCACCGGGATGCCTAGTCCCATGCTTTATGCAAACCAAATCAAAATAATTGCAAACAAAACTCCCCCTGGGACTGTTGTTAGTTGGAGGCACTCGTTGTTTCGAGCAAGCCATGTATTGATGCTTGTGGTGGAGGGGGAGTATAAACTTTACCATTCTGTTTGGGAACCGCCTATAATGTGTGTAGCATCGCCATCTCTTGGTTGTTATGTTGACAATGAAAGTATGCCGCTCAAAATATTATTTATCTCTATTTCAAAACCGAGCTTTGGTGTCGTGGTTCTAAGTCTGACAGTAGAATGGGGGGTAGGGATGTAGAGGCAAGATCTTAGCTATGGAGAAGCTATACAAACAAGTTTTACGAGTTCAGGCCCTTCCCGAAAGAAGTAACAGCCCTACGTCTCGGAGCCCGGAGGCGGTCAACTGGATTATATGCGTGTGAGTTACAGGGGGTGCGAACCCCTGTCACTGAGGAGGGGGGGTGGCTTATATAGAGTTTGCCAAACCCCTCCGGCCCTCAGTTACGCAGGGTTTAAAGTACATTAAGACAGGGCGTTACTGGTAACGCTAAGAACAAAGTGACATAATGACCATTAAAGCTACATAATGACCGACCGTTGCACTGCGGAGTGGCTTTAGATCTTCTGGCGGTTGAGTGATAGTCTTCATGGTCGAGTGACTTCAAGTCTGTCGAGTGGAATGCTCCATGCTCGATTAAAAGATGATTCTTCTCCGAATGCTTCTGGTGATAAAGTGATGTCCTTGGGGAGGGTATCTAGGTCAGGCTTGTGACCCTACCCTAGGTTCATGTCTTCATCATTAGCCCCCGAATGGATCAGGGCTTGAGTGGGGAAGGAGTTGAAAAATACTTCCGACTCATTTTTTGCACTTCGGGTATGTCTGGTCCTGGATCAACGAACCGAGGTGGTGACGCCAACTTCTCTTTCAGTCGCCTTGATCCATTCTTGTTTTTGTCGAGTGAACTTTTACTGGAAGAAACTCCGAGTGCTGATGAGAAGGAGATCTTTCGTCTGACAAGTTGTTTTGCTGTCCGCGGATCTCGCGGGATTCGAATTTCGGGAAGCGCGCGGGGCGGAGGAGGCCGCAGTAATCAGGCTCGATAAGGCAGGGCCACCTCGATTTCTGTGCCACCTTTTTTGCCACATATCGCGAGCGCGACTGTTGCGGGATTTGATAAGATCGCCCGGGCCTACAAGTCAATCACTCGGAAGTAACCTCATATCAGGCGCCGGACCGGGGTTTTTGAATAGTGCGCCTCATTCTTCTTCCTCCTTCTTGGATTTCTCTATTGCGCTTGCTCTCGCCCCAGTGCTGCTGTTCCGTTCGAGCTCCGTTTGCGGGGATGGGGAAACAGAATACGGTGGCTCTGGAGCGCGAAGAAGGCTACGGCGAAGGCGAAGGGGAAGAAGTCCAGCCGGGGCGGATCTTCCTCAAGGTCTGGCCTGCCACCGGGTTGGATCCAGGGTGACTGGATTCGCTCCGCGATCCATCAGGACGACATCGACGACCTGGTCGAGGGAGGACTGATTCCCCACGAATCGGCACGGCTCCCGGGGAACGAGACCGAGCCGCAACCACGTGAGGGTGAGTGTGTTCTCCTCGCCACTCACATCGACCGCAGGTTTTCCTTGCCTCCCCACCCTTTCTTTCGAGGCTTCTTGAATTTCTTTGGGGCGCAACTCCACCATTTTACTCCAAACACCATCGTGTACCTTGCTGCCTTCGTGTCTCTGTGCAAAAATTTCTTGGGTTGCCGACCCCACTGGGGCCTTTTCAAGCACATTTTCACATGTCGCTCCCAGTCGGTCAAAAAGGCTAATCCGAGTGATGAGAAGACACAAGTGATCCAGATGTGTGGGGGTCTTGGGATTCAGATGAGGGGCAAAAGTTCCTTCCCAGCCATGACTCTTCCCGATTCGGTCTGAGGGTGGCAGTCGACCTGGTTCTACTGCAAAGCCCAGCCGACTCCAGGGCAGACGACTGGACTTCCCCCTTTTTCCATGGCCCGAGTGGGGAAGCCCTCCACTTTGAAGGTGATCCCAGAGGAGAAGGCACAAGTCAAGGTGCTGGTCGATCGATAGTTCAACTTGTCCGTGATGGGGTGACTGGTATGGATTTGCTGGAGGTCTTCCTCCGGCGACGCATCCAACCGCTTCAAGCTCGTGGCCATCCGATGTGGATGTATTCGGGCACTGATGACACCACTCGGACACATCCAGAGGAGGTCGATGAAACCACGTTGGAGGGGTGGCTGATGAGTATCACTGGAAACAAAGATAACCCCAGGGGAGCCAGGAGAATTCCTCCGCTCGACCAATCTTACGAACCAGACAAGGTCCAATTCTGAATTACCGACTGTAATCTTGATTTAATCGTACAGCTGTTTATGCTTCAGCGACTGACTTTGTTCTGTTTGTTTTCTTCCAGGCTCTTACCGAAATGTACTCGATGCCCAACGGAGAGCAGGAGCAGGATCCGGAGGGGGAGGCAAGCGGAGGTGAAAGTGGCGAGTGGCATTCTGACAGAGAGGGGAACAAGGAGAGCGACGACCCGAGTGACGAAGAAGAGGTCTACTCCCCTCCCCGCAGGGAAAGGCGATCCAAGCTTGCGCAAGATCCGGCGAGCGCCCGTGACAAGGCGATTGTTCAGACTGGGCAGTCGCCAAAGCATCCTCGGACGTCCTCTCCGGCATCAACTGAGAAGGCCCCAAAGCAGTCCAAGGTTGTAGTGCAGAAGACTGGAAGGCGCTGCCAAAAATCAAGATTGACATTCCCATTGCTTTTGCGTGAGTGTTTTTCTTTTTCTTTCACTCGACGTTATGTGTTGTTTATCTTTCCTTTGGTTTGACCGAGTGAATCTTGAAACTGGCAGTGCTGCTACCTCTGGGACTTCAGCTTATAAAAATGAGGATGAGGAAATGGAAGACGTGGTCACCTCCAATCTGGGTACAATCTTTGTTATTCTGTCTTCCCTTTGTCAACTGAACTGTGATACATCCAATAGGGCGATGAAATTTTGGCGAATGATCTTTTTACAGCTCCCAACATCATTGACCTCCCCGACGATGATGAGGACGAGCCACAGAGGCCCTTGGGTAGAAAAAACAAGAAAACGTCCGCTGACAAGACGCTTCAGTCGACGCCGGTGGCGGAACCAGTAGTTCAGGATGCCGGCGATGCCAATCGGACTTCTGTCTCCTTCGCCATACCGTTGTCGAGTGCTCGACCTTCTGCGTCAGCTGCACATGCTCCTGCCGATCCACCTTCAGTTTTTGCTACACATCACGTCCCAGAAGATGAAGTGGGCGCTGCCAAAGAAGCTATATGCCAGGCGGGAATTATGATGGAGAAGATGAAGATGGTGCGGGATGCCAGCCAGGCTGCTTATGATGCCGCTCCGCCTCCGAGCAACGCTCGTGTTAGCGATTGTCGATCGACTCTCTTGGCTTGTTCTGTTTAGGATATGGTATCTGAAAACTCTCTTTCCAAGGATCTTTGCATCTGTACACCCACTGGGTGTTTCGATTTTTCACTGAGCAAATTCGTACTTTGAGCTGAATTCGATGTTGTCGTCAATTGAATTTTTGGACTACTGGGGGCACGCTGAGTGCACCCACTGGGTGTAGTCCCCGAGACTATGATGGACTGCGGGCACTCAATTGTAGTCTTGGATTTTGAATTTCTTCACTTGGTCTGGTCGGGCCATGTCGAGTGGAATTTTGAACCAGTGGGGGCACGCTGAGTGCACCCACTGGGTGTAGTCCCCGAGACCGTGGTCGATCACCGGCAATGACTATGGTCTCAAGACTCGCTTGTTGCTTTCTCTCTTTTTTGCACTCGCGCTGGAAAGGCTTTGTCGAGTGTAAACTGAACCAGTGGGGGCACGCTAAGTGCACCCACTGGGTGTAGTCCCCGAGACTACTGTTGGATGTGTGATTCGGCAGTAGTCTTAGAATTTTTTGGCTTTATCCTTTTACTTCTTCGAAATAACAAATCTTTTCATCAGCCGACTGACCTGTTCTTTGGTTGCGTAAATCTTGTGATCTTGGAGCTCGCTTTTGTCGATTCGAGAAACAAAGCAGATTCAAGTCAACCTCGATCCGAGTTGGCTAAGACAGAATCGCAGAAGCCAAGGATGACGCCACCGGTAAGAAAGACTTGTCGACTGGTTTGTCCTTGATCTGGATTTCATTCTTTTTTGAATCAAGCATTATTTCTTTCAGAGAAACCGAACCAGGCTCGCTAAAAGGATCAAGATCTGGCTGCCGCGTAGAAAAAGGCTGATGAGAAAATAGCTCTGGCTGAACAGAAGCTGGCTTCTGTCGGCAAATTGGAGGAAGAAAACGCCAAGATAAAATCTGCTCTAGACGAAGCCAATAAGGAAGTAACTCGCTTGAAGAAGGACAAGGTTAATCTGAACGAGAAGATGGAAGGTATTGCCCGCAGGAGGAACGATCTGGAGAGTTATCTGAGGAGCCTTGCTAAGAAGTTGATCGTCAAGCTTGAAGGTATATTCTTTGTTCCGACTGGTTTGTCCTCGTCGACTCGGCATACGACTATTGACTCATCCTCGGATTGTGTATGCAGAGTTTTGCCGGGACTTCGAGGAAGAGACCGGGCGAATTGAACCAAGCTTGGACCCCATCAACTCCCTCATGAATGATGAAGGTGCCATGAATGTGCTTCGACTGGAATCCCGCATCGACGGTGTTGTTCACTACCTTGCTCGACTAAAGGTCGCAATATCGCGGATCGATACAGCACTCTGGCCAAGGGCAACGCTCCAGAATGACCTCGGGTCTCTGATGACTCGACTTAACGAGATCCCCGGTCGAGTGCAAGAGTGGAAGAAGTCTGTTGCCCGGTGCGGTGCTGATGTGGCTCTGTCTTTGGTTCGCGTCCATTGCAAGGAAGCGCGAGAAGAGAGGCTGGCAGCGATCAAGGTTGCCAACACCAAGAAGCATGATTTCCAATCCTTTATGGATACTTTCATTGCTGCCGCCACTTGAATCGCCAACGGCATTGACCTGGACGAATTCATCGAGCCTGCCAGCCCTCCTCCTGCGGAGTGAACAAACTTTTATGTTCCACCTTAAATTTGACTCGGGATGCCGAGTGATTTTTGTAATCGTTAAACTCCTTCGGGCGGAATGTCCGAGTACTTTGATCCGTGTTCTTGAACCTTTAGGGTTCATCTGAACTTGATTTATCTCAGGATATGCTTGTGATTGCTTTTGGAATTTGTTCTTCATTTGGAATGACCTTTGTGTTTGAGATGCAACCCTGAAGTGGAGACTTCAATCGACCTATGCCTCGTCGTCCTTGCAGACAGGGATGGAGTGCATGTTGTATTTGTGGCGTAGCTTCGAAGGAGCAGGTTGTAGTCGACCTGCACGTCGTCGTCCTTGCGGATAGGGATGGAGCGCACATTATATTTGTGGCGCAGCTCCGAAGGAGAAGGTTGTAGTCGACCTGCACCTCGTCTTCCTTGCGGATAGGGATGGAGCGCACGTTGTATTTGTGGCGTAACTCCGAATCAGAAGGTTGCAGTCGACCTGCACCTCGTCGTCCTTGCGAATAGGGATGGAGGGCACGTTGTATTTGTGGCGAGTTCAAGGAGAAGGTTGCATCGACCTGCACCTCGCCGCCCTTGCGGATAGGGATGCGATGTTGTATTTTTGGCGAGCTCAAGGAGAAGGTTGCAACGACCTGCACCTCGTCAGCCCTTATGGATAGGGATGGAGCACACATTGTATTTGTGGCGCAGCTCAAGGAGAAGGTTGCAGTCGACCTGCACCTCCTTGCGGATAGGGATGGAGCGCACATTGTATTTCTGGCGCAGTTCCGAAGGAGAAGGTTGCAGTCGACCTGCACCTCGTCGTCCTTGCGGATAGGGACGGGCTTCGAACTTAGGCGAGTACTGGAGTGCAGCTAAGCCCCCGAGTGTGAGGGTTGCTCACCACTCGGTAGGATTTTTAAAACTTAGGCGAGTACTGGACTGCAGCTAAGCCTCCGAGTGGGAGGGTACACCACTTGGTAGGATTTTTAAAACTTAGGCGAGTACTGGACTGCAGCTAAGCCCCCGAGTGTGAGGGTTGCTTACCACTCGGTAGGATTTTTTAAACTTAGGCTAGCATCGGACTGCAGTTAAGCCCCGAGTGGGAGGGTTGCTCACCCACTGTAGGATTTTTAAAACTTAGGCGTAGTATCGGACTCTAGTAAGCCCCGAGTGTGAGGGTTGCTCACCACTCGGTAGGATTTTCAAAACTTAGGCGAGTATTCGACTACAGCTAAGCCCCCGAGTGGGAGGGTTTCTCACCACTCGGTAGGATTTTTAAAACTTAGGCGAGTACTGGACTTCAGCTAAGCCCCCGAGTGTGAGGGTTGCTCACCACACTGTGAGGATTTTTCAAACTTAAGCTAGCATCGACTGCAGCTAAGCCCCGAGTGAGAGGCTTGCTCACCACTGTAGGATTTTTCAAACTTAGGCGTAGCATGGACTGCAGCTAAGCCCCGAGTGGGAGGCTTGCTCACCACTGTAGGATTTTTCAAACTTAGGCGTAGCATGGATCAGCTAAGCCCCCGAGTGGGAGGCTTGCTCACCACTCAGTGGGATTTTTCAAACTTAGGCGAGTACTGGACTGTAGCTAAGCCCCCGAGTGAGAGGCTTGCTCACCAATCGGTAGGATTTTTCAAACTTAGGCAAAACGGATTCGCGGCTAGGCCCCCGAGTGAGAGGCTTGCTCACCACTTGGTAGGATTTTTCAAACTTAGGTGAAACGGATTCGCAGCAAAGTCACCCACTGGGGAATTTCAAACGCAAACAAAAGCAACAACAATCGTTTAAGAAGACTGTAAAGCTTTTGTCTTTGATAAACAAACTACAAAGGTATTTCTTATTACATCTCTTCCGAATGAGTACTTAAGTATAAAAGGGGCGGAGCAGCTCCGCGTTCCAAGCCCGTGGCTCGTCTTTCTGATGCTCGACATTGTAAAGATGGTATGCTCCATTGTGGAGAACTCTGGTGACAATAAAGGGACCTTCCCAAGCAGGGGAGAGCTTGTGTGGTTTTTGTTGATCCACTCGAAGAACCAAGTCTCCCTCTTGGAAAGCTCGACCCCTCACGTTTTTGGCATGGAATTGACGCAAGTCTTGTTGGTAAACCGTCGACCGGATCAAGGCCATCTCTCTTTCCTACTCTAGGAGGTCGACTGCGTCCTGCCGGGCCTGTTCTCCTTCATCTTCGGAGGAGAGCTCGACTCGGGGTGCATTGTGAAGCAGGTCACTTGGTAGAACAGCTTCAGCTCCATAGACCAGAAAAAATGGAGTTCAGCCAGTCGACCGATTGGGAGTTGTCCTCAATCCCCAAAGAACTGATGGAAGTTCATCGACCCAGGCGCCTGCTGCGTGCTTGAGATCACGCATCAGCCGGGGTTTCAGTCCTTTGAGAATTAAGCCATTTGCTCTTTCTGCTTCTCCGTTCGACTAGGGGTGAGCGAATGAAGCATAGTCGACTCGTGTGCCTTGGGAAGCGCAAAAGGCTCTGAACTCATCAGAATACAAGTTCGATCCATTGCCAGTGATGATGCTGTGCGAAATCCCGTATCTGAATGTCAACTCTCTGATGAAACTGACGGCAGTGTTGGCTTCAAGATTCTTGATAGGCTTAGCTTCAATCCATTTGGTAAACTTGCCGACTGCTACAAGCACATGAGTGAAGCCGCTCTTACCAGTTCTCAGCGGTCCAACCATATCCAATCCCCAAACAGCAAAGGGCCAGACGAGTGGAATGGTCTTCAGGGCTGACGCAGGCTTGTGAGACATATTGGAGTAAAACTGGCAGCCCTCATATTTGTCGACTATATCTTTCGCCATTTCATTTGCTCGTGGCCAGTAAAATCCAGCTCGGTATGCTTTAGCCACAATGGTCCGAGAGGACGCATGGTGGCCACAGGTCCCTGAGTGGATGTCATTGAGGATCACTCGACCTTCTTCTGGTATTATGCATTTCTGGCTGACTCCGGTTACGCTTTCCTTGAACAGTTGTCCTCTTATCACAGTAAAGGCTTCGGATCGACGGACTATCTGTCGAGCCTCTTCTTCATCCTCTGGGAGTTCCTTCCTAAGGATATACGCAATGTATGGCACTGTCCAGTCGGGAGTGATGACCAAAACCTCCATGATCAGGTCGACCACTGCTGGGACTTCGACTTCAGTCGAATCTATGGCACTCTTAGGCTGCAGGGGCTCTTCAGTGAAAGGATCTTCTTGAACTGATGGTGTGTGAATGTGTTCCAAAAACACATTGCTGGGAATGGCTTCTCTCTTGGAACCTATCTTTGCCAAATCATCGGCTGCTTGATTTTTCACGGGGTATATGATGGAGCTCTAACCCTCAAACTTCCTTTTCCAACTTCCTCACCGCATTGCAAGAACCAATCATGGCTGGGCTTCGACGCCCCACTCCTTCATCACTTGATTGACTACCAAATCTGAGTCGCCATAGACCATGAGGCGACGGACGACGAGTGAGATGGCCATACGTAACCCATACAAGAGTGCTTCATATTCTACTTCGTTATTGGAGGCATCAAAGTGAATCTGGAGAACATATCTGAGCTTGTCTCCTCGAGGGGGACACCAGTACTACCCCAGCACCGGAACCATTCAGCGTCTTGGAGCCATCAAAGAACATGGTCCAGTGCTCCGAGTGGACTTGAGTCGGCAATTGCTGTTCGATCCACTCGGCAAGGAAATATGCTATTGCTTGGGACTTGATAGCTTTCTTTGGCTCAAACTTGATATCCAAGGGAAGGAGTTCAATCGCCCACTTTGCCACTCGACCAGTTGCATCTCTGTTATTCAGAATCTTTGACAATGGAGCGTCGCTGACGACTATAATGGAGTGGTCAGAGAAGTAGTGTGCAATCTTCTTCGTGGTCATATAAATCCCATAAACAAGCTTCTGATAATGTGGATATCTTTGCTTTGATGGGGTCAAAATTTCAGAAACATAATATACTGGGCGCTGAACTTTATAGGCTTTTCCTTCTTCTTCCCGCCGACCGTGGCAATCAGATCGACGACTTGTCCAAAGGGCTGCAATGTAAAGCAGTAAAGGCTCTTTGCTGATTGGGGCAGCAAGCACCGGTTGGGTGGAAAGCAGGGCTTTAAGCTTTGCAAATGCTGCATTGGCTTCAGGAGTCCACTCGAACTTATCTGACTTCTTCATCAGTCGGTAAAGAGGCAGTGCCTTTTCACCAAGGTGAGAAATGAATCGACTTAGGGCGGCCAAACAACCAGTAAGCTTCTGGACATCGTGCACACGCACAGGGCCTTTCGTCCGGAGTATGGCACCCACTTTCTCTGGATTAGCGTCGATCCCTCATTTGGAAACAAGAAAACCGAGTAATTTTCCGCCCGGAACTCCGAGTGTGCACTTTGATGGATTAAGCTTGATATCATACCTTCTGAGGTTGGCCAAAGTTTTAGCAAGGTCATACAGTAGGTCGGAACCTTTACGTGACTTTACCACAATGTCATCCATGTATGCTTCCACATTCCGACTGATTTGAGTGAGTAGACACTTCTGAATCATCCGCATGAATGTGGCCCCAGCGTTCTTCAAGCCGAATGGCATGGTGACATAACAGAAGCACCCAAATGGGGTGATGAAAGCCGTTTTTATCTCATCGGGTCCATACAGTCGGATCTGATAATACCCGGAATAAGCATCCAAAAAGGACAAACGCTCACACCCCGCAGTCGAGTCGACTATTTGGTCGATGCGAGGGAGAGGAAAGTGATCTTTCAGGCAGGCCCGATTGATATGCTTGAAATCAATGCACATGCAAAGTGAGTCGTCCTTCTTGGGGACCATGACAACATTGGATAGCCACTTGGAGTGGTAAATCTCTCGGATAAACTCAGCTGCTAGAAGCTGAGCTACTTCTTCACCGATTGCCTTTCTCTTCTGTACGGTGGACCGTCGAAGATGTTCTTTGATTGGTTTCACTTTTGGATTGACTCGCAAATGATGCTCAGCCAGCCCCCTGGGAACACCCGGCATGTCAGAAGGTTTCCATGCAAAGATGTCCCAGTTCTCACGGAGGAACTGGATGAGCGCTTCTTCCTATTTGGAGTCGAGTGTTGTTGAAATGTGAGTCGGAGCAGCATTGGGATCGGTCGGGTGAATATGAATCGGCTTCATTTCACCAGACGACTGAAATGCTGAATATGTGGCAGGCTTCTTAGCTCGCAACAAATCACTCGGATCTGCATTTTTTTGATATTCTTGTAATTCCACTACTGCCATTTGTGCATCGGCGATCTTCAAACCTTTCTGGAAGCATTCTTCTGCCTTCTTTCGATTGCCAGTGATAGTGATCACTCCTTTAGGACCAGGCATCTTCAATTTGAGGTACACGTAACATGGTCGAGCCATGAAACGTGCATAAGTCGTCCTGCCCAGAATAGCGTGAATAAGCAATCTGGAAATCCACGACTTCAAACGTTAACTTTTCTTTGCGATAATTCTTGGAATCACTGAAAACCACATCAAGGGAGATCTAGCCGAGTGACTCAGCCTTCTTGCCAGGGATAACTCCATGGGAACTCATATTGCTTTCACTAAGTCTGGACATCGGAATGCCCATTCCTTTCAAGGTCTCGGCATACAGTATATTCAGGCCACTGCCACCATCCATCAGCACCTTAGTCAACCGAGTGCCTTCGATGACTGGGTCGACCACCAACGCTTGCCTCCCAGGGGTGGCTATGTGTGTTGGGTGATTAGACTGGTCGAATGTAATGGCGATCTAAGACCATTTCAAATAACTAGGCGTCGCCGGAGTGACCATGTTCACTTCTCTGTTGATGACTTTTAGTCAACTTTTGCTCTCAACATCAGCAAAAATCATCAGAGTGGAATTGACATGGGGGTAACCATCATCATCCTCTTCCTTGTCCGACTCTTTCTCCTTCTCTTTGGGCTGTTTCTCTCGGAACTGCTGGATTAGGAGCCGACACTGTCGAGTGGTATGTTTCGGGTAAATGAGATTACCCTTCTCATCTTTTTTGGTGTGAATGTGGCATGGCAAATCCAACACATCATTTCCATCTTGATCTTTTACTTTCTTGGGGTTCCATGGCCCTTTGGGCTTCCCCTTGAATTTTCCTTGAGTCACGGCTAAGGCTTCTCCAGGAGCAGCTGGCTCGGCCTTGCGCTTCGCTTTCAGACCGAGTTCCTCCTCTAGTTTCGTATGCATCGCTTTGTGTTTGCCACTCCGGAGCCGATCTTCCTCTTCACCATTGGCATACTTGGTGGCAATCTCCATCATTCGACTCAAAGACATATATCCGGTCCGACCGAACTTCAGATTCAACTCTCGATATTTGACACCTTCCTTGAAGGCACAAACTGCTTGGTGATCTGATACATTTTCCACCGTGTGGTGCAACGTGATCCATCTCTGGATATAATCCCTCAAAACTTCATTTGGCTTCTGCACAAAAGATTGCAGGTCTGTTAGCCCTGCTGGCCATTTGCATGTTCCTTCAAATGTTCTGACAAACACTCGGGCAAGTTCTTCCCAACTATAAATACTGCCGGGTGCTAACTGATTTAACCATGCTCTGGCCGGACCATCCAACATCAGAGGAAGGTGCTTCATGGCCACCTCATCATTGCCTCCACCAATCTGCACAGCCACTCGGTAGTCCTCAAGCCAAGTGTCAGGCTTGGACTCACCATTGAACTTACTGACTCCAGTCGCCAACCTGAAGTTGGGAGGAATCACCGCGGCCATGATGGCTCATCAAGCACTCGACCCGAGACACGCACTCGCTGCTGGTCGGATAATATCTATCATGACCTTCTCTCGTGAGCTCGTTTTTTCGACTGCACTCGAACGAGAATAGATCTCGATCAAAGCCGGTTCTCGGGTCGACCGAATCCTTCGCCCACCACTATGAGGGCGTCTGTCATCATGCTGCCGAGGCACGTATGACCCACTCCTTGGGGGAGGCGTGGGCACTCAACGAAGATCATCGTGATCGACTCGGTGATCATACTTTTCACGGTTTATGTATTGATCTTGCCGGTCTCCACGTCCCTCACGCCTCGGGGGCGATCTTGGGCTGTGAGCCGACTGGACAGTATCTGCAACAACGGATCTGCTATGGATCCTATTCCGTGACTGTGACACGGCTGTATTTTGTTCTCCCGCTGCCCGGAGTAAAGCCCTGATCTACATAAAACCTCTGCCAGCTTCTGATTGGGAAGGCTGGATTGACTCTGCTATTCGGGCTGCAGCTGTGAGATTCTAGATCGGAGTTTGATATACCTGGGTTGGAGGCGGAAAAAGTTGTCGTCGACTGGATTCTGGAACTCGCTGCCGAGCACGCTCGTCGAGTGCGTGCTGGAGGTTCTCCAGTCGAGTGCACTCAGCCAAGTTGGCCAGGCGTGCCTCCTCGAAGGCCTGGGCCTCGGGGGTATCTCCAACGATGGGAGTGTGTAGTGCATCCATGTTGCGGCGGCGGAGCTCTTCCCTCTGCTGCGATGAAAGAGGCTCGGGACGGTATTCATCATGAACACGCGACGGATCGCCACCACCATCGCCGCCGTCGCCGTGGGGGAAGCCAGGAGGACTGCATGGTCCATTGACCATCAGGACTTCCGCCGCGGGATCACTGCTGTCACACTCGGATGCAGTCCCAACGGAGCCAGTCGAACAGGCCGTAGAGAGTTTCGTCGGGCTTGATTGCCGCGACTTGGGGGGTGGCCGACTGGCGAGCCATCGCATGCCTCACCCACCGCTGAAGCCTCAGTCGACCAAAATGCTTGCGTCGGCGGGCAGCAGGGAGTGAGGACGCCATAGGAGCCGATCGACATCGAGTCGACGGTTGCCGTGAGGAGGACGCCATGGACGATGCGCGAAGTGCGTTGCTCAGCGGACGGGAGCGCCGACGTCGAGTGGAGCCTCTTGGAGCCAAGCGGAGTCATGGGCGACAAATACGAGCGCGCCGAGACGGATCTCGCGGCCCTCGGCCAAACCTCCGCCAGAAACCATGCTGATGGGGATCGAAAAAATTGCAACTTCTCCAACAAGTTGCTAAGACACCTGCCCCACGGTGGGCGCCAACTATCGTGGTTCTAAGTCTGATAGTAGAATGGGGGGTAGGGATGTAGAGGCAAGATCTTAGCTATGGAGAAGTTGTACACGCAAGTTTTACGAGTTCAGGCCCTTCCCGGAAGAAGTAACAGCCCCACGCCCGGAGCCCGGAGGCGGTCGATCGATTATATGCGTGTGAGTTATTGGGGTGCGAACCCCTATCACCGAGGAGGGGTGGCTTATAGAGTTCGCTGCACTTCTCCGCCTCGCCATACAGGTTTAAAGTACATTAAGATGTATGCTATCGTAACGCTAAGAATAAAGTGATATAATGACCATTAAAGCTACATAATGACCGACGTTGCACTGCAGAGTGGCTTTAGATCTTCTGGCGGTCGAGTGATAGTCTTCATGGTGGAGTGACTTCAAGTCTGTCGAGTGGAATGCTTCATGGTCGATTAAAAGATGATTCTTCTTCGAATGCTTCTGGTGATAAAGTGATGTCCTTGGGGAGGGTATCTAGGTCAGGCCTGTGACCCTACCCTAGGTTCATGTCTTCATCATCTGGCACCTCTACAAATCCCTGCTTCCCTCTGCGAAGGGCCTATCTATTTACTTTCATGTTGAGTCATCACCCTCTTATTAAAAAGCGCTAGCTGGAGAGCGCTACTATCATTTGCATCCATTACTGTTAATTTATATTGGGTATGACTATGACTGGATCTCTTTTACCATGAATTACTATGTCTAGTCAGTCCTTGATCTTTAAAGGTGCTCTGCATTTATGTTTTGCGGTATCAGAAAGGGCTAGCGAGATACCATCTTATTATATCATATTATGATTGTTTGGAGAAAGTGTTGTCATCCGAGATTTATTATTATAGCTCGCTAGTTGATTATGCCATTGATATGAGTAAACATGAGACCTAAGTGTTATTGTGAATGTGGTTAGTTATAATCTTTGCTGGAAACTTGAATGCTGGCTTTACATATTTACAACAACAAGAGCAAACAGAGTTTGTAAAAGCTTTTCTTTATCACTTTCAGTTTATCAACCTGAATTGCTTGAGGACAAGCAAAGGTTTAAGCTTGGGGAGTTGATACATCTTCGTCAGATCTACTTTTCCAAACACTTTTACCCTTGTTTTGGACTCTAACTTGTATGATTTGAATGGACCTAACTCGACCGACGCTGTTTCCAAAGAGAATTGCCATGGTGTTATTTATGTGCGTAAATGAAGTTCTCGAATGACCTCAAACTCCACGAAACTTATTTTTGGAAAATATTAAAATATCGAAGAAGAATCCATGTCGGGGGCCTCCACCTGTCCATTTAGGGTGGGGGGCGCGCACCCCCGGGCCCCCGACGCCCACCAACCTCAACTCCAACTCCATATATTCGTGTTCGGGATAAAAATCAGAGAGAAGGATTCATCGCTTTTACGACACGGAGCCGCTGCCAAGCCCTAAAACCTCTGGAGGGCTGATCTCGAGTCCGCTCGGGGCCGGAGAGGGAATCCGTCATTGCCGCCATCATCAACCATCCTCCATCTCCACTTTCTCGATGCTCACCGTCGTGCGTGAGTAATTCCATTGTTGGCTTGCTGGACGGTGATGGGTTGATGATTTATCATGTAGTCGAGTTAGTTTTGTTAGGTTTGATCCTAGTATCCACTATGTTTCGAGATTGATGTTGCTATGACTTTGCTATGCTTAATGCTTGTCACTAGGGCCCGAAAGCCATGATTTCAGATCTGAACCTATTATGTTTCATGAATATATGTGAGTTCTTGATCCTATCTTGCAAGTCTATAGTCACCTACTATGTGTTATGATCCGCAACCTCAAGTGACAATAATCGGACCACTCCCGTGATGATCGTATTTTCGTGGAGTTCATGTATTCACTATGTGTTAATGCTTTGGTCCGTACTCTATTAAAAGGAGACCTTAATATCCCTTAGTTTCCATTAGGACCTCGCTGCCACGGAGGGTAGGACAAAAGATGTGATGCAAGTTCTTTTCCATAAGCACGTATGACTATATTCAATACATGCCTACATTATATTGATGAATTGGAGCTAGTTGTGTCACCCTATGTTATGACTATTACATGATGAACCGATCCGCATAATTCTCCATCATCGATCCAATGCCTACGAGCTTTTCACATATTGTTCTTCGCTTATTTACTTTTCCGCTATCATGTTATAATCACTACAAAACACAAAAATATTACTTTTGCTATCATTATCAGCATTTCCATATTACTTTGGTAATAAATATTTTGCTGCAGATACTAAGTTATCCAGGTGTGGTTGAATTGACAACTCAACTGCTAATACTTGAGAGTATTCTTTGGCTCCCCTTGTGTCGAATCAATAAATTTGGGTTGAATACTCTACCCTCGAAAACTGTTGCGATCCCCTATACTTGTGGGTTATCAGTTAGTTGCGGGATGATGCATTATGGGACGAGTAAAGAGACTTGCCAGTAACAAGATTGAACTAGGTATGATGACACCGATGATCGAATCTCGGGCAAGTAATATACCGATGACAAAGGCAACAACGTATGTTATTATGCGGTTTGACCGATAAAGATCTTCATAGAATATGTAGGAGCCAATATGAGCATCCAGGTTCCGCTATTGGTTATTGACCGGACAGGTGTCTCAGTCATGTCTACATAGTTCTCGAACCCATCGGGTCTGCACGATTAACGTTCGATGACGATTTGTATTATGAGTTTCGTGTTTTGATGAACCGAAGTTTGTTCGGAGTTCCGTATGAGATCATGGACATGACGAGGAGTCTTGAAATGGTCGAGACATAAAGATTCGTATATTGGAAGGCTACATTCGGACACCGGAATGGTTCGGGTCGTTTCGGATAAGTTTCAGAGTACCGGGGATTACCGGAACCCCCCCCCCCCGGGAGGTTAATGGGCCACCATGGGCCTTAGTGGAGAAGAGAGAGGGCCGGCCAGGAGGTGGCGCGCTCCCCCCTTGCCCAGTCCAAATTGGAAAAGGGGTGGGGGCAGCGCCCCCCTCCTTCCTTCTCTTCCCTTCCTCCTTCCCTTCTTCTCCTACTCCGAATAGGAAAGGGGGGGACCGAATCCTACTTGGACCGGGAGTCCAAGTAGGACTTCCCCATGGCGCCCCTGTGGCCGGGCCTCTCTCCTCCCCCATCAGATATATCGTGGGGGGCACCAAAGACACATCAAAGTTTCTCTTAGCCGTGTGCGGTGCCCCCCTCCATAGCTACACAACTCGGTCATATCGTCGTAGTGCTTAGGCGAAGCCCTATGCCGGTAACTTCATCATCACCATCACCACGCCGTCGTGCTGATAGAACTCTCCCTCGGCCTCAACTGGATCAAGAGTTCGAGGGATGTCATCGAGCTGAACGTGTGCAGATCGTGGAGGTGTCGTACGTTCGGTACTTGGATCGGTTGGATCGCGAAGACGTTCGACTACATCAACCTTGTTACTAAATGCTTCGCCGGGTTCACGAGGGTACGCGGACACACTCTCCCGCCTGCTGCTATGCTTCTACTAAATAGATCTTATGTGATCATAGGCAAAATTTTGAAATACTACGTTCCCCAACAAAGGGCATCCGAGCCGTGTCTATGCGTAGATGTTATATGCACGAGTAGAACACAATGAGTTGTGGGTGATAATAGTCATATCGCTTACCAAAGATGTCTTACTTTGATTCGGCGGTATTGTTGGATGAAGCGCCTGCATCGACATTACATGACCGCTGCTCATGAGACTGGTTCTACCGACGTGTTTCACACACAGTGGCCAAGGTGCCTGCTTCCTACTTTACTTGAATCAAGTTTAACTACGCCCGGTCCTTGTTGAAGGTTAAAACAGCACACTTGACGAAAAATTGTAGTGGTTTTGATGCGTAGGTAAGAACTGTTCTTGCTAGAAGCACGTGATGCCCAGATAATTAAGCTACAGTAACCCTCTACAAATGACGCCTTGTCACCACTATTATTGTTTTTAATCTCACATTGATTCAAAACCGATTCAAATTCAAATTTAAAATAAAGTAAAAAATTCAAAGTTTTCGAATGTCAAAACAAAAATGTTCACAGTGTTTCAAGTATTCCATAACTAATTATGGTGGTGAACCAACATTTTTTAGAAGTTTTTAAATGCCCTAAACTAATTAAAACAGTGGTTAAAAAAATTATTTAAACGCTATTTAGATTATAAAAAATGCAAAACTATTTTATTTAAATGCTAGACTAATTGTGGCAGTGTCCTAAATTAGAGTAATAAATTAAGGTGCCAGTGTTGTTTTTATAAAGGAAAAATGTTTTCAAAAGAATTAGAAAACAGAGAAGTTTTTAAAAGAAAAATTAAAAGCAAAAAAAAGTGAAGGAAAAAGGAAAACCTCTGTCCCCGGGCTTCGGCCCACCCGAGCCAGCAAAACAGCCCACCTATCCGGTCGCCCATCCTGTTCCCCAGGTGCGTCGCTACAGGGGCGGGGCTCCCATCGAACCACCTCGCCGGCGACGCCCCGACAAGGGGATAAGAGTGCCCCCTCGCCTCTTCGATCCCATCCCCGCCTCCTCGGCCTCCTCACTCTCACCCACTCGCGGCCCCCTCATCCTCTTGTTCCCCTTCTCCACCTCCCCTCCTGGCTCGCTGTTGAACGGGCGGGCCGCCGGCCAGGATCGAGGCCGTCACTCGAGCTACCCGACGGCTTCCCAAGTCGCCCTCGCCCTTCACAAGAATCCGGCCGACCGGTGAGCGGCTCGGCCGCCCACGCCGCCATGTTCTTCCCTCGCCGCTGGCCTCCATCGCCGCCCTTCCATCACCCCCGCCGCTTCGCACTACTAAGCCCCCAACGGCCTTCGTGCCGCAGAATGTGAGCTTCCTCCTCCTGCACCTTCTTGATCCTCTCCGTGAGCCAGAGGCGATTTTCTTCGAGCCCATGCCGCCATCATCGCCGTGCCACTAGACACCGTGCCTAGCTCGCCCCCAGCCTCCCCCGACCATGTCCCCGGCCTTCGCGGATCTTCCTCCGATTCCCCTTCCTCCGCCGACGGTCGCCATTTATCGTCCCAAGCTCATCGAGTTCGTGATGTACGCGGTATGTATGTGCATGCATATTGCTCGCTGTTTTGCCGCCGCCAAGATGCCATGCGCTACCACAAGACGCTAACGCCTCGTGTTCGCTGCACACGCTCGGGTCTAGTGCTGCTCTTGTCGTGGTGCTCCCACTCATCGCTGCCGCTACCGCCTCGCGTTTCATCGTAGCCGCCAAGGCTCGTGACGCCACGCTTTGCCTGCTACTTTTATCCTCGAAGCCGATGATGTCAGATATCGCTGCGGGCGCTGCTGCTATTGCCGCTGCTTGCTACCTGCTGTTGCTCTTGCCGCCGCTGCCGCCTACCTAATGCTGCTGCTACTTCTTGCTTGCCGTTGCTACTTCTCCTGATGCGGCTACTTAGCTGCTGCTCTTTTCACTGCTCTGTTGCTTGGCTGCTTTGTACTAATGCTGCTTTGTACTGCTGCTAAGCTACTGCGTATTGCTACTGCTATCGCTTCTTTGGCATGGCCGCCAAGGCCCAGGTACATGGCCATGTGACTAGGTGCTGCTATGCGTATGGATGCCCAGCCAAGTGCATGTTTGTGTTGTGGCACATGGAGCCAATCCAATTAATTAGTGCTAATAGCCAATGACATATGGGTCCCATCGCTATATAAACCTGTTTAGCACTTTAGTTACATTATCAGTCAATGACAAGTAGGCCCAACTTTACTATTCACACTTTGACCCAGGTCAACTTTGACCGTTGACCAACTGATTGGATGTTGACTTTGACCCTGGCCCCACTATCATACACATGGGCTAGGTAGCACTAGGTAACAAAAGTATTTTACTGTTTTATTTTCGTATTAAAATAAACTCAGAAAAATTATTAAAACTTTGGAAAATCATATAAAATAAACCGTAGCTTAGATCGAAATAATTTATATATGAAAGTTGCTCAAAACGACGAGACGAATCCGAATACGCAGTCCGTTTGTCCGCCGCACGTCCCTAGCATAGCGAACATGCAACAATCCCCCTCCATTTCATCTGTCCGAAAATGTCACACACCAGAAATACTTTCGCGGATGTTTTCCCCACTTCACCGATATCACCTACTATCAAGACACACCTCTAGCACCGCCAGACACATGTTACGCTTTGTGATGCTTTGATTGCTCGTTATTTATTGTATTCCTCCGCTATTTTTCCTAGAGACCCCGAGACCGCTGGTGCCCTGATCGCCACGTTGTTGATGACCCTCCTGCTGAGCAACCAGCAAGCCCTCGCCTCGATCACCAGATATCGCTTATTCTTCTCTCTACTGCTTGCATTAGAGTAGTGTAGCATGTTACTCCTTTCCGTTAATCCTATCCTGATGCATAGCATGTCTTTGCTCCTAATGTTGATACCTTTACCTGCAACCCTAAATGCTTAGCATAGGATGCTAGTATTCCATCAGTGGCCCCACATTCTTGCCCGTCTGCCATGCTATACTATCGGGCCGTGATCACTCGGGAGGTGATCACGGGTATATACTTATATACATAATATATGATACCCTGTGGTGACTAAAGTCAGGTCGGCTCGTTGAGTACCCGCTGTTGATTCACGGATTGGGGGCTGAAAGGAATACTTTCCGACGGCCTCGTGGTGGATCTTTGTATGGAACGACAGGCAGGTTGAGACCGCCTAGAGAGAGGTGGCCTAGCCTTGGTCGGCATCCACGATTACTTCAAAATAACACGTTTAACGAGATCTTGGTATTTGATCTAAGTCTGGTCACTGGCCTATACGCACTAACCAACTATGCGGAACAATTATGG
The DNA here is from genome assembly GCA_021605205.1 of Aegilops longissima. NCBI lineage: Eukaryota > Viridiplantae > Streptophyta > Magnoliopsida > Poales > Poaceae > Aegilops > Aegilops longissima. The sequence continues at coordinate 293,908,419 of CM038679.1, read as the reverse complement.
GTACTGACGTCAGTGGTATCACCAAGCCTTCTTGACATCAGCGATCGAGCGAGCGCTACGCCAGATTGGACCGTAGCTCACGCTTGTATTAAGGGGCTAGGTCTGCCCATCACAGACGCGAACGTGTGTGTGCAATGGGCGATGGGCCTGCACTGCGCATATAGGATTTAGACCGACGGCGACCTCTCTCACAGCCTAGGTGGGCTGCGAGGTGTTGATCTTCCGAGGATGGGCATGACCCAGAAAGTGTGTCCGCCAAAGGTGTGCTGCTCTGGGAACGGGGTACCAGACTTGCTCGCTCAAGGCCTGCAGCTGTGGCTCAAGGTGTGGCCCAAAGACGCCCATCTCCATCAAGACAAGTTAAAACCTCGCGAGGGGCCTGATTGCATGGGCGGATTTACGTGAAGCTTCTCAGACCGGCCTCACAGCTGGCTCATGAGGAGGCAGAGAGATCAAGGGGTACCTCACGAGGTGCCCATGACGCAAGCCATGACGCACCAAGGGCGCCAGGCGGGCGCTAGCCCGCAAGGTCCTCGCTTTCCTCTTTGGTGCAAGGGGCAAGCGCAGCGAGAGCATCAAGCAAAGGCATCCGCTTCGTGCAATAAGACCAAGACCGCCGTGAACGGCAGGAAGGAGGTCACAAGGAACCCAAGTCAAGGCCACCACCGTGAGCCTTTGACAAGCGAGGACCAACTTTAGTCGATAAGTGTACTAGATGTTCCCTTCAAATGGCTAATAGTTGGCGCCTTCCCGCCTAATATTTGGGAAGAGGCCCAGGCCCTTGCCTATAAATAGGACTAGACACCCCCAGGGTAGAGGCAGCTCAACCCGGATCCAGAGCTTGATCACATCAAGAGATCAAACGCAGAGAGAAAGAGAGAAGCGACTGAATTCCCCCTAGCGGTTCATCGCACCAGCCAAGAACAGACCCTCGCGAGGCTGTTCTTCCTTGTATTGTTCATCATTAGCCCAAGAGGCAATCCACCACACCACACACGGAGTAGGGTGTTACACCACAATGGTGGCCCAACCAAGATAAACCCCGTGTCTCTTGTGTTGTTCCTTTCATAGTTTAGATCCTAGCGAGGCGACGAGGTGCAGGTAGGTAGAGGGCGAGATCTCCGCACTGCACCACGTTGTCCGAACCTAGAGGGTCCGCCAAACCCGAATCCGACATTTGGCGCGCTGTAGGTGCGCCGAATCCACCTTCGCTGCCGCTGCCCCCGTCAGATAGTCATCATCATGTCCGCCACCAAGCGGGCAACCTCGATCCTCGGGCGGCCTAGCACGCCCACGCAGATCCGCCGCCTGGCGCAACCCATGCTCTGTAGCTCGCGGTCCGCAGGGCACGGGCCGCGGTGACGCGGACAGTAACGACAGCTCACGCTGCAAAGCGCGGTCGGGCGGCGTAGGGCCTCCAACCACGCCATGCCACGACGCCAGACACCGACGGGAGCAGCGAACTCAAGGGTCAAGGCCACGGTGGCCCGAGAGCTACTGCAATGCAGCCGTTGGAGGGCGGCCGGACGGCCGCTAGAGCGGTGGCGAGCTCCTAGGCTCACGCCACCGGGGCTCACCCTTCGCACCCAACTCCCACCTCAAGTCCAGGGTGACCCAGGCTGAGGCTCCACGACGCTCGCAGCAGCTCCAAGCGGACTCCAAGGCCACCCCAAAACCAGCCAGTTGCCAAAGACTGCCAGCAATAGCCGGGCCCGCCTCGCCAGCAAAGAAGGACTCACACGACACACGGCCCTGGGCAATACCACGCTACTACCCCTGTGTGGGCGCCAAGCAGAACTGCATGGCACACGGAACACTACGCGCAGCATTCGTGATGGCGGCCCTAAGAGTACCTGCCCCACATGATGGATCAAGGCACGCGCATGAGGACGAACAAGGCTCTCCTCGCCCAAGCCGGGGGACGAGGCATCGAGTGGGCTCTTCCAGAGCCCCGAAAACCCCGACAGCCACGCTGGAAGCAATGATTATCGGGTACTGCTAATTCCTCAGGAGCCGGCATACGCTAACCATGGATCGCAGGAGGTACAGGTCGCCACAACGGATGGCTGCCCCACTCCCGCAGCTTCCTACCACTCAGGAGGAGGGCGCCGGGGGCTGCAGGAGAGGGGCCGAGATCCGGCATCACCACTGCAAGGCTCGAGCAAGGCGCCCTCGGGGAGGTAGGCCTTCCGCCGGGAGGTGCCTCAGGCCACCCTCGGCAGAGGACTCGTGGTCGCTTGGGAACCACCTGGCACCGCCTACCCCATCGGCGGGCGCCCTTGGTTTCCGGTCGCCATCGGTGGCACTAGAGTGTGCAAGGTGGGCCCTCGCCTCTGCTGATATGAAGCAAGGCCAAGACTGTGAAGAAGGCCCAAGGCTCGTGAAGCTCGCCGCCTGCGACACTCTCACGTAATAATGAGTGGGGTTGTACACGCCGAGTCTCGGGGTGCCGGCCTCAGCCCTGGGCTCCCTCCCACGCCCAGTGGCAGCACTTAGTCTGCTACCGGTGAGAAGACGCCCAAGACTAGACTAGGTGCCGACGCAGCCTTTTTCGCTTTCATTGCTTTTCCCTTGGCTGTCTGCTTTTCCCCGCTGGATTTAAGTTGATTTGAGCTTGAGGATTTGCGTGTGTTCGGGAAGGGGTGTTTAGTCTCATTCGAGCAATCTCGCGCTCGTTACCACTTTGCCTCCGCTTGCCTCCCTCGTGAGACCTCGTGAGCCGGGCCAGGCCTAGCTTATGCGTGCAGCCCGGACTGCTGCCGCCAAGCCTCTCTGTGGAGGTCTTCATTACAGGTTCAATGGGCTCATTCAGAGACCCTCGGGACACCACAGCCCTCCGCAGCTATCTCGGGCCCACGCTGGTCGAAGGTAAACAAGCCAGCCAGCTTGTCGCAGCCAGCCACTTGGCACAAAGCGATAAGTGATATCGCATCTACTAACACGCTGAATGCAAGTTTTTACATGAGGGCTCCTCCCAAAATGCTCTTACAACCTTTAGGGCTAAGCCTCAACTCTATCTCAAGCAGGTAAGAAAGCAGGGACAACACGCGGCTACCGGATAGATCCCCCAATGCATCCTCGTGGGCACCTCCCGAATCGTTGCTGGCCTCGCTGGCCTCGCCATCGCTCTCCAGCTCGCTGCCGCCGCCGCATCGTGGCCGCTCACCACACCACCTTCATCAAGCAGCCACGACCACACCGCCGTTATCGGGCAAAGGCCCCGACGAGGGCATCCACGTTGTCTTCCACTCCAAGGCGCCAGTCGCCCGGACGGCCTGGGGTACCGGGCGATGGCGGCGCCAAAATCGGGTTAGTCCATGTTCCAAAGATGGCTGAAGACACGAAAGGCGCTACCCGGCAGGGCGCTCCTCTCCTCCACCAACCTGTTGGTTTGACCGACCGCACCTCCACCAAGGCCACCACGCCGGTAAAGAACTCAAGGTTGCCAAGATAGTTGATCGCGTGGGGCTTGCCAACGGCGTCACCGCAGATATTACCCAAGGCCGTGTTAGCCCTCTCCGGAGCGTGGAAACCATGGGGACATGCTCGTTTCCGTGATCCGCCACCATGATCTCGCCCTCGTTTCGCCGCGACAACGGCCTCAGCTTCGCCCACCCGCTGACGGAGAAGAAGGCGCTACCAGCGGAGGTAGCCAGACCTCCCACGCCACGCCGAGGGCGGCCCGAAGCGCCGGCCCGCCGCCCACTTCATCCAAAGCTTGGCCTCAGTGGCGGCGGTCCTGCCTTCAGCCTCGACCTCGATCAACCCCAGCTCTCTTCAACTCGCGCTCAAGGTTCGAGCGGGCCGTCGCCACCCGGCGCTCAACCTCTTCCAGACTCGGGCCTCCTCAGCGACGCCATCCTCCGCTGCGCCACCAAGCGCTCCCTCGTCTCCAGACGCCAAGATCACGTCGCGTTTGGTAGCTTCCAGCGTCTGTGCCTCCTCACGCCTCGAGCTCTGCTGGTCGATCGAAGCCACCTTCATCGACGCAAGGGCCGCTCGACGAGCCCACCTCGCTGCTCTGTGGAATGGCACCAGGCTCGAGTTCCGCGCCCGCTCCTCCGCCGCCACACGCCGCGGTCAGCCTCTCGGCCTCCTTGACGACTCCGGAACGGGCCTCCCGAGAGGCCGCCAAGGACGCCGGTTTTCTCATTGTCGAGGTCATGCTGGTGGCGCCGCAAGGGCAACACACCACCTTCACTTTGCGCCTCCTCACCAAAGCGAGGCCCTCAGCCTCAAGGCGTGCGCCTTCATCACGAGCTCTTCACCAAGCTGGCTCACCGGGTCAGCCGCCTCGGAGAAACCCTTGGCGGAAGAACGCGACGCCCCAAAGGCCGAGGCTGCGTCTTCCGCTGCCCTCCCTCCGCCGTGTGCGCGGGGCCGCGAATCAGCACACCCCCTCCGGGCAGGGGGCTAGGGGGCTGGCGCCCTCGCGATGGCCGGGCATGCCTCGACAGAAGCCCGGCCTGGAGCCACCCCATCCCCAAATGAAGAGCGCAGGGCCGACCTCAGCCAATCGCCATCCACGACCAGACGAGAAGCCCAAGGCAGGCTGGCTATGCCCTGAGAAGGCTCGCGAAGGAGGGTCGTGAGGTGCAGAGCCGCGATGCGCCACAGGATGGCTCGCCTCTCTGACGGACCTCACCACAAGGGCTTTGCTTGAGATCGGAGCGCTCGAAGACGGTGGAGAGGGCGAAGCCTGGGGGGATGGCTCCTCAGCCATCTCCGCGAGCTCGGCAGGAAGGGCCCTGCAGAGCAAGGATCAGCCGAAGCAACAGGAAGATAAGGAACTAGGAAAGGGGAAGGCTTACTCATCAATGGCGAAATACTTCTTACTCTTCAACAGGCGGCAAGGGTAGTCCTCGCCCAAGGCCTCCCTTCTCTTCTGGAGAGCCTCGAAGTCCACGCAGAAGCAGCCCGGGAGTTCAGCGCAGGGGTCGGCCTACGACGAGGAAGAAGCACCAAGGTGACCAGCGTGAGGGGCGTCGTCCTGGCGCACGCCGCCGGTCGCCTCACTAAGAAGGGTAGTTGGGGCCTCAGGGGCCCCAACCGGGAGAGCCGCGGGCAGCGGCTCAACGCCTTCAGCCGCAGTAGTGCGGGCCTCAGGAGCTGCCACCTCAAGAGTGCCGCCTGGCGCCGTCATCCCAGCGGAGGCCCCCTCAGCCTCTGGTGGCCCATGCCTCCCTGCTCCGCCACTCGAGGAAGGACCGCCGAGGGCGACTGGAAGGGCAGTCACCACCACTGGGTTCTCGCGAGGCCCCATGAGGCCTGCGGGGCACAGTCCCCATTCGTCGAAGCTGGGCATCTGATTCACAAAGTCGCCTGTTCGAGCAAAAGTACAAGCAAAGCCCCCTTGCCGGACGCTGCCGGGAAGGGTCCCCATCAAGACCAAGAGCACCTTCCTCGGTGCTTCTGCATCAGTCCACCTCCCGAGCCTCATGCGATCCTCACGCCTACCAAGGCCCACATCCGCGGAGGACGCTGGAGAGGCAATGCGGCACAGCAGAACTCCTTCACCACCTTGGGCGCCACACGCCGAGCACCCTCAGAACGCTGGCGACGCCAGATTTAAGATGAGCCGGGGCTCGTGGAGCTGTCTCGCGCCCCACTGAATTGGGGACAGCAAGCGATGTTGGCTCCAAAGTGGGGTTGGGCACCCCGACATCCACGTATAGCAATCGCTCGCGGAACCCAGACGCGGGCTGAGGAAGACTGAAATCAATCCCTGAAGCCTCCGTTTCAGGTGCGGCAATGAAGCTCATGCACCCCGAGCATTGGGTGGGGTTGACGAGGCGCAGAGAGAAGAAGTGACGCAGCAAGGCAACTGAAGGAGGGATGCCCATCATTGCCTCACAGACAAAGGCGAAAACGGCAAGAAGAGTAATGGATTCAGGACCCAAATGCATCATATGGATCTGGTTATGGGAAAGCACAGCGTTGAAGAAATTGGAAAAGGGGGGAACCAGCCCCGCCCACAGGGCGTCGGCAAAGTACCGGACCTCGGTGACTATTCTGTCGATGGAGAAGTGAGACACGGGCCAGGCCGTCGTCCTCCCACACTCGTTGAAGATAGTGGCCAAAGCAGAGCTGACCTTGTCCAAGCCTTCTCGGTTGAGTATGATTAATCGATCGACGGCAGGAGCCGTCGATTTACAATGAAGGTATGGAGGCATAGGAAATATACCCTAGAGGCAATAATAAAGTTATTATTTATTTCCTTATACCATGATAAATGTTTATTATTCATGCTAGAATTGTATTAACCGGAAACATAATACATGTGTGAATACATAGACAAACAGATAGTCACTAGTATGCCTCTACTAGACTAGCTCATTAATCAAAGATGGTTGTGTTTCCTAACCATAGACATGTGTTGTCATTTGATTAATGGGATCACCTCATTAGGAGAATGATGTGATTGACATGACCCATTCCGTTAGCTTAGCACTTGATCGCTTAGTATATTGCTAATGCTTTCTTCATGACCTATACATGTTCCTCGTAACTATGAGATTATGCAACTCCTGCTTACGGAGGAACACTTTGGTACTACCAAACGTCACAACGAATCGGGTGATTATAAAGGAGTACTACAGGTGTCTCCAAAGGTACTTGTTGGGTTGGCGATTTCGAGATTAGGTTTTGTCACTCCGATTGTCGGAGAGGTATCTCTGGCCTTCTCGGTAATACACATCACATAAGCCTTGCAAGCATTACAACTAATGAGTTAGTTGTGAGATGATGTATTACGAACGAGTAAAGAGACTTACCGTAACGAGATTGAACTAGGTATTGGATACCGACGATCGAATCTCGGTAAGTAACATACCGATGACAAAGGAACAACGATATCGTTATGCGGTTTGACCGATAAAGATCTTCGAGAATATGTAGGAACCAATATGGGCATCCAGGTTCCGCTATTGGTTATTGACCGAGAATGGTTCTAGGTCATGTCTACATAGTTCTCGAACCCGTAGGGTCCGCACGCTTAACGCTTCGATGACAGTTCATTATGAGTTTATAAGTTTTGATGTACCAAGGTTGTTCGAGTCCTGATGTGATCACGGACATGACGAGGAGTCTCAAATGGTCGAGACATAAAGATTGATATATTGGAAGCCTATGTTTGACTTGGAAAGGTTCCGATGAAAACAGAAGTTATGGAACACCGGGGTTACTGAACCCCGGGGTCTATGGGCCTTGATGGGCCATAGAGAGAAGAGGAAGGGCCGGCCAGGCAGGCCGCGCGCCCTCCCTCTAGTCCTAATAGGACAAGGAGAGGGGGGGGCGCTCTTCCCTCTTCCCTCCTCCAATCCTAATCCAACTAGAAAGGGGGAGTCCTACTCCCGTGGGAGTAGGACTCTCCAGCGCGCCTTGGGCTGGCCGCACCCCTTGCTCCTTTATATACGGGGCAGGGGGGCACCCCACACACAAGTTGATCTACGGATCGTTCCTTAGCTGCAGCGGTGCCCCTCCACCATATTCCACTTCGGTCATATCGTCGCAGAGCTTAGGCGAAGCCCCGCGCCGAGAAGTCATATCGTCGCGGAGCTTAGCGAAGCCCCGCGCCGGTGGAGCATCATCATCGCCACCACGCCGTCAGGTCGACGGAACTCATCCCCGACACTTTGCTGGATCGGAGTCCGGGATCGCCATCGAGCTGAACGGTGCGTAACTCGGAGGTGCCGTGACGCTCGGTGCTTGGATCGGTCGGATCGTGAAGACGCACGACTACATCAACCGCGTTGTTATAACGCTTCCGCTTTCGGTCTCACGAGGGTACGGACGACACTCTCCCCTCGCTGCTATGCCATCACCATGGTCTTGCGTGTGCGAGGAAATTTTTGAAATTACTACGCTCCCCAACAGTGGCATCCGAGCCTGGTTTTATGCGTTGATGTCATGTGCACGAGTAGAACACAAATGAGTTGTGGGCGATATAAGTCATACCGCTTACCAAAGATGTCATACTTTGTTCGGGCGGTATTGTGAGATGAAGCGCCGGACCGACATTACGCCAGACGCTTACGCGAGACTGGTTTCACCGCCGAGCACTAGTTGCTTAAAGGTGACCGGGTGTCAATTTCTCTCACTTTAGTTGAACTGAGTGGCTACGCCCGTCCTTGCGAAGGTTAAAACAGCACCAACTTGACAAACTATCGCTGTGGTTTTGATGCGAGGTAAGAACGGTTCTTGCTCAGCCCGTAGCAGCCACGTAAAACTTGCAACAACAAAGTAGAGGACGCCTAACTTGTTTTTGCAGGCATGTTGTGATGTGATGTGGTCAAGACGTGATGCTATATTTTATTGTATGAGATGATCATGTTTTGTAACCGAAGTTATCGGCAATCGGCAGGAGCCATATGGTTGTCGCTTATTGTATGAAATGCAACGCCATGTAATTGCTTTACTTTATCACTAAGCAAGAGCGATAGTCGAGAAGCAATAGTTGGCAAGACGACAACGATGCTACGATGGAGATCAAGTGTGCTACCGGTGACGATGGTGATCATGACGGTGCTTTGGCGATGGAGATCACAAGCACAAGATGATGATGACCATATCATATCACTTATATTGATTGCATGTGATGTTTATCCTTTATGCATCTTATCTTGCTTTGATTGACGGTAGCATTATAAGATGATCTCTCACTAAAATTATCAAGAAGTGTTCTCCTCGAGTATGCACCGCTGCCAAAGTTCGAGTACCCACACACCACGTGATGATCGGGTGTGATAAGTTCTACGTCCATCTACAACGGTGCAAAACAGTTGCACACGCGAATACTCAGGTTAAACTTGACGAGCCTAGCATATAACAGATATGGCCTCGAACACGGAGACCGAAAGGTCGAGCGTGAATCATATAGTAGATATGATCAACATAGTGATGTTCACCATTGAAACTACTCCATCTCACGTGATGATCGGACATGGTTTAGTTGATTTGGATCACGAATCACTTAGATGACTAGAGAGATGTCTGCCTAAGTGGGAGGTTTTAATATGATTAATTAAACTTAAATTTATCATGAACTTAGTACCGATAGTATTTTTGCTTGTCTATGTTTACTGTAGATAGATGGCTCGTGGCTGTTGTTCCGTTGAATTTTAATGCTCCTTGAGAAAGCAAAGTTGAAAGATGATGGTAGCAATTACACGGACTGGGTCCAGAATTTGAGGATTATCCTCATTGCTGCACGTAAGAATTACGCCCCGAAGCACCGCTGGGTGCCGTGCTCGTCAGCAGAGCTACGCCGAAGTTGTGAACGTCCCGCGAGCAAAGCTGATGACTACTCGATAGTTCAGCAGTGCCATGCTTTACGGCTTAGAACCGGTCTTCAACGACGTTTTGAACGTCATGGAGCATATGAGATGTTCCAGAGTTGAAGTTAATATTTCAAGCAAATGCCCGGATTGAGAGATATGAAGTCTCCAATAAGTTCTATAGCTGCAAGATGGAGGAGAATAGTTCACAAGGAACATATACTCAAAATGTCCGGGTATAATAATCACTTGATTCAACTGGAGTTACTCTTCCGGATGATAGTGTCATTGATGTAATTCTCCAATCATCGCCACCAAGCTACAAGAGCTTCGTGATGAACTATAATATGCAAGGGATGACCAAAACAATTCCCGAGCTCTTCGCAATGCTAAAAGTCATGGAGGTAGAAATCAAGAAAGAGCATCAAGTGTTGATGGTCAACAAGACCACTAGTTTCAAGAAAAGGGCAAAGGAAAGAAGAAGGAAACTTCAAAAGAACAGCAAGAAAGTTGCTGCTCAAGAGAAGAAACCCAAGTCTGGACCTAAGCCTGAAATCGAGTGTTTTACCGCAAGCGATCGACATCGGAAGCGGAACTGCCCCAAGTATTTGGCGGATAAGAAGGATGGCAAGGTGAACAAAGGTATATGTGATATACATGTTATTGATGTGTACCTTACTAGAGCTCGTAGTAGCACTGGTATTTGATATCGGTTCTGCTGCTAATATTTGCAACTCAAACAGGACTACGGAATAGACGAGCACCGCAAAGGACGAGGTGACGGCGCGTGGGAAATGGTTCCAAAGTCAATGTGATCGCGGTCGGCACGCTACCTCTACATCTACCTTCGGATTAGTTTTAGACCTAAATAATTGTTATTTGGTGCCGCTGAGCATGAACATTATATCTGGATCTTGTTTGATGCGAGACGGTTATTCATTTAAATCGAGAATAATGGTTGTTCTATTTATATGAGTAATATCTTTATGGTCATGCACCCTTGAAGAATGGTCTATTTTATTGAATCTCGATAGTAGTAATACACATATTCATAGTGTTGAAACCAAAAGATGCAGAGTTGATAATGATAATGCAACTTATTTGTGGCATCGCCGCTTAGGTCATATCGTGTAAAACGCATGAAGAAACTCCATACCGATGGGCTTCGAATCACTTGATTATGAATCACTTGGTACTTGCGTAACCGTGCCTCATGGGCAAGATGACCAAAACGCCGCTCTCCGAACTATGGAGCGAGCAACTGATTTGTTGGAAATCATACATACCGATGTTTGTGGTCCAATGAATGTTGAGGCACGCATGGTATCGTTATTTTCTCACCTTCACAGATGATTTGAGCAGATATGGGTATATCTACTTAATGAAACACAAATCTGAAACATTTGAAAAGTTCAAAGAATTTCAGAGTGAAGTAGAAAATCATCGTAACAAGAAAATAAAGTTTCTACGATCGGATCGTGGAGGAGAATATTTGAGTTACGAGTTTGGTTTACATTTGAAACAATGTGGAATAGTTTCACAACTCACGCCACCCGAACACCACAGAGAAATGGTGTGTCCGAACGTCGAATCGTATTTTACTTGATATGGTGCGATCTATGATGTCTCTTACCGATTTAACGCTATCGCTTTGGGGATATGCTTTAGAGACGGCCGATTCACGCTAAATAGGGCACCATCTAAACCGCTGAGACGACACCGTATGAACTGTGGTTTGGCAAGAAACCAAAGTTGTCGCTTTCTTAAAGTTTGGGGCTGCAATGCTTATGTGAAGAAACTTCAACCAGATAAGCTCGAACCCAAATCGAGAAATGTGTCTTCATAGGATACCCAAAGGAGACTGTTGGGTACACTTTCTATCACAGATCCAAGGCAAGGTTTTCGCTGTTAATTCGGATCCTTTCTAGAGAAGGAGTTTCTCTCGAAAGAAGTGAGGGAGGAAAGTAGAACTTGATGAGATAATCAGATTCGCTCCCTTATTGAAAGTAGTTCATCACAAGAAACGGTTCCTGTGACAACTACACCAATTAGTGAGGAAACTAATGATGATGATCATGAAGCTTCAGATCAAGTTTCTACTGAACTTCGTAGGTCAACCAGAGTAAAATACGCACTGAGAGTGGTACGGTAATCCTATTCTCGAAGTCATGTTACTTGACCATGGCGAACCTACAAATTATGAAGAAGCGATGGTGAGCCCAGATTCGTGAAATGGCTGGAAGCCATGAAATCTGAGATGGGATCCATGTATGAGAACAAAGTATGGATTTTGGTTGACTTGCCCGATGATCGGCAAGCCATTGAGAATAAATGGATCTTTAAGAAGAAGACCGACGCCGATGGTAATGTAATCGTTCACAAAGCTCGACTTGTTGCGAAAGGTTTTCGACAAGTTCAAGGGGTTGACTACGATGAGACTTTTCACCAGAAGCGATGCTTAAGTCTGTCCGAATCATGTTAGCAATTGCCGCATTTTATGATTATGAAATTTGGCAAATGGATGTAAAACTGCATTCTTGAATGGATTTCTAGAAGAAGAGTTGTATATGATGCAACCAGAAGGTTTTGTTGATCCAAAGGGTGCTAACAAAGTGTGCAAGCTCCAGCGATCAATTTATGGTCCGTGCAAGCCTCTCGAGTTAGAATAAACGCTTTGATAGTGTGATCAAAGATATGGTTTTATATGACTTTTGGAGAAGCCTCAGATTTACAAGAAAGTGAGTGGGAGCTCAGAGCATTTCGATATTATATGTGGACGACATATTATTGATTGGAAATGATATAGAATTTCTGGATAGCATAAAAGGATACTTGAATAAAAGTTTTTCAATGAAAGACCTCGTGAAGCTGCTTATATTGGGCATCAAGATCTATAGAGATAGATCAAGACGCTTAATTGACTTTCACAAAGCACATACCTTGATAAAGTTTTGAAGAAGTTCAAAATGGATCGTGCAAAGAAAGGTTTTTACCAGATTATAAGGTGTAAGATTGAGTCGACTCAATGCCCCACCACAAAGCAGAAGATAGAGAGAAAATGAAAGATGTTCCTATGCTTCAGCCATAGGCTCTATCATGTATGCAATGTTGTGTACCAGACCGACGATGCTTAGCTGTAAGCTTGGCAGGAAGGTACCAAAGTAATCCAGAGTGGATCATCGGACAGCGGTCAAGAACATCCCGAAATCCCGAAAAGGACTAAGGATATGTTTCTCGATATGGAGGTGACAAAGAGCTAGTCGTAAATGGTTACGCCGATGTAAGTTTTGACACCGATCCGACGATTCTAAATCGCAAACCGGATACGTGTTTTTATTAAACGGTGGAGCTGTCGGTTGGTGCAGTTCTAAACAAAGCGCCGTATGGATCTACATGTGAAGCGGAGTACATAGCTGCTTCGAAGCAGCAAATGAAGGAGTCTGGATGAAAGAGTTCATTTCCGATCTAGGTGTCATACCTAGTGCATCGGGACCAATGAAGATCTTTTGTGACAATATCGTGCAATTGCCTTGGCAAAGGAATCCAGATTTCACAAGAGGACCAAGCATATCAAGAGACGCCTAATTCCATTCGGGACCAAGTCCAAGTGGGAGACATAGAGATTTGCAAAATACATACGGATCTGAATGTTGCGATCGCTGACTAAGCCTCTTCCACGAGCAAAACATGATCAGCACCAAGACTCCATGGTGTTAGAATCATTACCGTAATCTAGATTATTGACTCTAGTGCAAGTGGGAGATCAAGGAAATATGCCCTAGAGGCAATAATAAAGTTATTATTTATTTCCTTATACCATGATAAATGTTTATTATTCATGCTAGAATTGTATTAACCGAAACATAATACATGTGTGAATACATAGACAAACAGATAGTCACTAGTATGCCTCTACTAGACTAGCTCATTAATCAAAGATGGTTGTGTTTCCTAACCATAGACATGTGTTGTCATTTGATTAATGGGATCACCTCATTAGGAGAATGATGTGATTGACATGACCCATTCCATTAGCTTAGCACTTGATCGCTTAGTATATTGCTAATGCTTTCTTCATGACCTATACATGTTCCTCGTAACTATGAGATTATGCAACTCCTGCTTACCGGAGGAACACTTTGGTACTACCAAACGTCACAACGAATCGGGTGATTATAAAGGAGTACTACAGGTGTCTCCAAAGGTACTTGTTGGGTTGGCGATTTCGAGATTAGGTTTTGTCACTCCGATTGTCTGGAGAGGTATCTCGGGCCTTCTCGGTAATACACATCACATAAGCCTTGCAAGCATTACAACTAATGAGTTAGTTGTGAGATGATGTATTCGGAACGAGTAAAGAGACTTACTGCAACGAGATTGAACTAGGTATTGGATACCGACGATCGAATCTCGGTAAGTAACATACCGATGACAAAGGAACAACGATATCGTTATGCGGTTTGACCGATAAAGATCTTCAGAATATGTAGGAACCAATATGGGCATCCAGGTTCCGCTATTGGTTATTGACCGAGAATGGTTCTAGGTCATGTCTACATAGTTCTCGAACCCGTAGGGTCCGCACGCTTAACGCTTCGATGACAGCTCATTATGAGTTTATAAGTTTTGATGTACCAAGGTTGTTCGAGTCCCGGATGTGATCACGGACATGACGAGGAGTCTCAAATGGTCGAGACATAAAGATTGATATATTGGAAGCCTATGTTTGACTTCGAAAGGTTCCGGATGAAAACAGGAGTTATCGGAACACCGGGGTTACTGAACCCCCGGGGTCTATGGGCCTTGATGGGCCATAGAGAGAAGAGGAAGGGCGGCCAGGGCAGGCCGCGCCCTCCCTCTAGTCCGAATAGGACAGGAGAGGGGGCGCGCCTTCCCTCTTCCCTCCTCCAATCCTAATCCAACTAGGAAGGGGGAGTCCTACTCCGGTGGGAGTAGGACTCTCCAGCGCGCCTCTTGGCTGGCCGCACCCCTTGCTCCTTTATATACGGGGCAGGGGGCACCCACACACAAGTTGATCTACGGATCGCTCCTTAGCCGTGTGCGGTGCCCTCCACTATATTCCACTTCGGTCATATCGTCATGAGCTTAGCGAAAGCCCGCGCCGGAGAAGTCATATCGTCATGAGCTTAGGCGAAGCCCACGCCGGTGGAGCATCATCATCGCCCCCACGCCGTCAGGTCGACGAACTCATCCCCGACACTTTGCCGGATCGAGTCCGGGATCGCCATCGAGCTGAACGGTGCGTAACTCGGAGGTGCCGATGTTCGGTGCTTGGATCGGTCGGATCGTGAAGACATACGACTACATCAACCGCGTTGTTATAACGCCTCGCTTTCGGGTTCACGAGGGTACGTGACGACATTCTCCCCTCTCGTTGCTATGCCATCACCATGGTCTTGAGTGTGCGTAGGAAATTTTTTGAAATTACTACGTTCCCCAACAGTTACACCACAATGGTGGCCCGAACCAGTATAAACCCTGTGTCTCTTGTGTTGTTCCTTTCATAGTTTAGATCCTTGCAAGGCGACGAGGTGCAGGTAGGTAGAGGGCGAGATCTCCGCGCGCACCCCAGTGTCCGAACCTAGAGGGTCTGCCAGAACCCGAAATCCGACAAAAGGGGATCGAGCATGTTGGGTAATGTGGTGCACCCCTGCAGAGAAGTTTATCTATTCGAATAGCCGTGATCGTCGATAATAGGATGACCCAGAGTTGTACCTTTGATCTTATGACAACTAGAACCGGATACTTAATAAAACACACCCTTCTAAGTGCCAGATATAACCCAGTGATCGCTCTCACACAGGGCAAAGAGGGTAGGATCGCCGGGTAGGATTATGCTATGCGATGCTACTTGGTGAACTTACCATATACTCTCTTCTACATGCTGCAAGATGGAGGAGGCCAGAAGCGTAGTCTTCAACAGGACTAGCTATCCCCCTCTTATTCTGGCATTCTACAGTTCAGTCCACCAATATTTCCCCCTTACACTGATACCCATGCATATGTAGTGTAGATCCTTGCTTGTGAGTACTTTGGATGAGTACTCACGGTTGCTTTTCTCCCTCTTTTCCCCCTTTCCATTCTTCTCGGTTGTCGCAACCAGATGCTGGAGCCCAGGAGTCAGGTGCCACCTTTGATGACTCCTACTACACTGGAGGTGCCTACTACTACGTGCAGGCCGCTGACGATGACCAGGAGTAGTTTAGGAGGATCCCAGGCAGGAGGCATCCGCCTCTTTTGATCTGTATCCCAGTTTGTGTTAGCCATCTTATGGCAACTTTTCTAACTTATGTATGTACTCAGATATTGTTGCTTCCGCTGACTCGACTATGATCGAGCACTTGTATTCAAGCCCTCGAGGCCCCTGGCTTGTATTATGATGCTTGTATGACTTATTTTATTTTTAGAGTTGTGTTGTGATATCTTCCCGTGAGTCCCTGATCTTGATCGTACATGTTTGTGTGTATGATTAGTGTATGATTGAATCGGGGGCGTCACAAGTTGGTATCAGAGCCGACTGCCTGTGGGAATCCCCCTTTCCATCTCCTTGGCCGAAGTTGAGTCTAGTCACTGAAAAACTTTTACTAACATGGCTGTGTGGCTTACGGGCCCTCGTCGCCATTGGGTGGTATTAGGATCTTTTACTCCTCGATCTTTACTCTGGGACTCTGATCTCTCTTCTATTCGGGTTAAATGATTTTACTAACTATAAACTCTAGGCTCTCATAATTACTTCCGCCCGGAGAGCCCCTCACTCCAAATGATTGCTTGGTGCACCGAAGGATTCCGAAGATACTCTCCGATGTTCTCTCGAGACTTTGTGCCCATTGCTTTTGCAATTCCCTACCACCGAAATATTCCTATGGATGAATGCATACACCTGTCGTTCTTACTTTTACCCCTAGTTGATCTTTTTATTAGAAGATACCCCAAGATTCTCTCTATTGTTCCGAGAATACCTTGTGCCTACTGCCTTGCAGTTCTTTGCCACATGAATACCCCTACGGATAATTTTTCGCACTTATCGAGTATCCGCTCATCCCCAGTTGATTCGTGTATTTCAAAAAGGTCTTCGAAATACCATTTGATCTTCCAAAAATCCTCAACAGACTATTGTTCTTGAAATCCTTGCTTGCTTGCATTATGGTTAATCCCATAAGTCTAGTAATCTTATTGGCACCCTTTATCACTATTATTTTGAGTTCATTAATTCGATATGATTGTGAATGCTTGCAATCATCAAGCAATTAGAATTCTTCCCTTCGGCTCAGACGTTACTCCGGACATGAGCTGGTTCTCGACCAATCAATTTGTCGTCGATTGTACCCCCCTATGTCTATTCGACTATTGTTGGGGATATAACTATTTGTGTAAGCCGCCCAGGAGGGGCCGGGTTACGCAAAGAGACTCATCAGGAAGAAGCCCAAGGCCAAGCATGAAGATGACGGTTCAATAAAGGGGCTGAGGCCCATAGGCGGCTTAAGGCCCATGGTGATAAACCGCCATAGTGACATGACTTGTATCATAAGGTAGAATTAACTAGTCACCGAGCCGACACTGTTTATGAGCCGCCGACTCAGAGGTCGCAAGGCGCCCACCCCGTATATAAGGGGCGACCGCGGGCGGCTTAGGACAAGAAACAACTCATCGAGAGCCGGGCATAGCGATCTCGCCCTCGGTCATCGAAACATCAAGCAATACCAACCCAACTAGATGTAGGCCTTACCTTCACCGTAAGGGGCCGAACTAGTATAAACCTCTCGTGTCCTTTGTCCTGATTAACCCCTTTAAGCTTCCTAGTTGCGATGGCTCCACGACTAAGTCCTTGCAAGAGGACATCCGTCGTGACAAAACCACGAAAGTTGGCGCCCACCATGGGGCCAGCGCACGGTGGATTTGAGTTCTCGAAGGGAAGCTTCAAAGGGCTCAAGGGATATGCAGTGAGCCGGATGACCAAGAGTCGTCGCGGCAAGTTCTACATCGACAACGAAGGCTGGGGCCCCGACGCCGACTCAATTGAGTACGGATACCGGGTCCCCTTCGCCGGAATCCACGTCTTCATCGGCCGGATTGGTGAGCCGGGCCCGAGCCGACAATCAGATCGACCTCGCCGAGACGGCTTAGCGCGGCGAGACCCACTGCCGGTGTCAAACCGGCGGATCTTGGGTAGGGGGTCCCGAACTGTGCGCCTAGGCGGATGGTAACAGGAGACAAGGGACACGATGTTTTACCTGTGTTCGGGCCCTCTCGATGGAGGTAATACCCTACTCCCGCTTGATTAATATTGATGATATGGGTAGTACAAGAGTAGATCTACCACGAGATCAAGGAGGCTAAACCCTAGAAGCTAGCCTATGGTATGATTGTTGTTCGCCCCACGGACTAAAAACCTCCGGTTTATATAGACACCGATAGGTTAGGGTTACACAGTAGTCGGTTACAATGGTAAGAGATCTACATATCCAGTATCGCCAAGCTTGCCTTCCACGCCAAGGAAAGTCCCATCCGGACACGGACTAAGTCTTCAATCTTGTATCTTCATAGTCTTGGAGTCCGCCGCGATGATAGTTCGGCTATGCCGACACTCCCTAGTCCAGACTCCTCAAGAGCTCCTGAACCAGGCTTCAATGACGATTTAGTCCGGGCGCGATATTGTCTTCGGCATTGCAAGGCGGGTTCCTCCTCCTAATACTTCATAGAAGGTTTTGAACACAAGGATAGTGTCCGCTCGCAAAACAAGTTCCACATACCACCGTGAGAGAGAATAATTTTGCACAGATCTGCTGACGATTCGCGGCGTGACATCACACCCCGCCAAGCCTTTATATGAATCGCTTTTTACTGCTCCACCTCAGCGCTTAGCGAGGCGGTTTCCTTGGCACGCCTTATCAAAGCATAGATCGTGTCCCCTTATTCCGGGATTCCCATCAATACGGACGGTAACCCAAACGCGTCTGCTGGCACACCTCCTCTACAAGGCGTAGTCCTAATCGACCACGGGAGGGCTCTTGGTATTCAACCTCTTTATAATGAGACCAAGGCCCTCTTCTTTTTACACCTCCATCGAAGTTCGCTCGCTTCTTCGAGTTCTAACACCCAAAGCTTCAGATTTAGGCGCTCGGACTTTCGACGATGTTCGGCCCGATCAGCACGGTCGATGGATGTCTTCTTCCGCCACGAAGAAGATGTGCTAAAGCTGCGAGACGCTAGTATCCGACCGCGAGATTTCGTGATAGGCTGCTGCGCCTGTGGCAGGTCATTCCCACTCCCGAGCCCAGGAGAGCGTGGTGTTCGGCCACACTTCCTTTGGGGTTTAGGCTTCCGACGGATCCCTTTGTGCGGGGGCTCATGTTTTATTATGGGCTGGATTTCCATGACTTGAACTGAGTCCATCCTCCATATCTCGTCATTCATTGTCGTATGTGAGGCCTTCCTCCATATTACCCTCACTTTGGATTGTGGCTCAAGACCTTCAAGGTGGAGCCAAGATGATCGAGGGCGGCAAGCAGAGAGTGCAGAGGGGCGGTCATAAGCAAATGTGCTGATGCTCGCGGGTCTGAGGGCTCTTTTCAAGAGGAGCTTGGTTTGTGGCAACGGGAGTGGTTTTATATCACCGCTCCAAGGGGCACCAAATGGGTGGCGCCACCCGCTTTCGCCAGTCCACCACAGCGGGCTGGCGCCATGGGTCAACAAGGCTCGACTGGGGCCGCCCAAGGACGCCTCTTTGCAGGGCCGTATTCGAGACCTCCAAGAAAGAGAGATCAATCTGATCGCAGAGGGCGCAGTTATGTTGATTCGGGCGCCTCGCCAGAAGCGCCGCCTCCGTCTGTGGGAAATTTAATCCGAGGGACCGCGACCTCTCCAAAATTTTATGGGTACGACGCCCGTGGAGATGTATAAACTGTTCTTCGGATCACAAGAGAAGTGTCCGGACCTGACTGAGGACGCAGGACTAAGCTGCAATCGCCAGATACTCAAGTAAGTAGTCCCAGAACCTGACAAGCTGTTCATTCATTTATCATATACATGCCCTTTAAAGGAGCCGTTTCTTGAACAGGAGTGGATAGCCAAGGCAAAGTTAATAAGGTGTCCGGCTCCCCTCCCAGAGAACACGTCCGAGCCCATGCTGGCCAAGATGTTGAAGGCCGCGCCTTTTAAAGAAGGCGAGGGGAGCGGGGAAGCAACTGCCTCCATGAAGGAGGCCTTTGAGGAAGGAGGGATCAAAAGTCCCACCCTCCAAGGAGAGAAGAGGACCGCTTCGGAAGATCTAGAGGTCAAGGCCTCGAAGAGGGAAAGAAATTCGCTGAGAGTCCGCGCTGGGAAGTACCCCAGCCGCACTGCTTTTCCTAAGGGATCAGCCTCAATGAGCCGTAAGTAACAAGAAGGGTCTTGTAAGTAAGGAACATCCCAGATTTATTTCTAAAGATAACCGAAATTGTACCTTGTAGTTCGGATCTCAGCCCTTTCAGCAGAGCTCGCCTTCGGGGATCTTCTTCGGAGATGATGGAGAGCGAATGCCTCCACCTGTCGACCATGCGAGGCGGACGACCCCGAGGTGTCGCCGCGAGGGTTTCTAAGTCCGCGGGCCGGAAGGTCCGCGCCAAGTGGTGTGCGGTCGAGGAGTGAAGGATCTGCTCGGGCGAAGCGGTTATTCGTGAGGATCACCGTGCTAATGGGTACGGTGATTGAAAGAATTGCATCCGCGGAGAGCGGATTGCATGAAGCCATCAGAAGCTTACTGACGGGGTTCGAGATACGCAAAAATGATGTACCTTCTGACAGTTATGCATATAGAATGCACCCTGTATAGATAGTAGCCCCTAAGACTCGGTATGTTGTCAAAATTGACAGCGTGCCGAGGATCAAAATCTCAGTTATAACATATCGCCGCTCCTAAATAGGTGGCGGGGCATCCAGTGGCCAGCCGGACTGATGAATATGCCGAACTAAAGCGGCAACTTGACGAGGCGGATGCGGACATCGCGCTGGTCAATAAACGGTTTGACGAGTCACAAGGTATGCGACTTCTACGCGGACACCTGGTAAGGGAGCTTGACACCCATGCCTTACTACTTGTATGCTTAATGCAGATGGTGCCGCTGCTGTGGAGGAGCTGCGGGCGGAACTCGCCCGAGCGAAAGAGCAAGCCAAAAATAGTAATGCGGCCGCTTTAAGGGCGGCCGAAGAGCTAGAAGCCGAACGGGCTGCTCACTGCCGAAGCAAAGAGGAAATGGCTGATATTGCCATGAAGTTGAAGAATACTACCGACCGCTGCGAGGTTCTTGAAAAAGAACGGCAAGCGGAGCAAGAGGGCCTGAAAAAGGCCACGGTCGAATCCCAGGATGCCCGTGCTGCTTTGAGAGCTGCCAAGGAGGAGCTGAGTCAGGCCGGGGCTATTTCGGCTGGAAAACCGTTTCTGCTGCGGAGGAAATATACGGATCCGAAGTATGCTCAGTTGGACAAGCTATGGAGTTCGGAGGATGCTTATCTGGACTTAGCGGCGAGCGCTGCGGACGCAATTGAGCACTTCCGAGGCCAGAAGGGGCACAGAAGGGAAGAGCTATATTGGTCGCAATTCCATAGTCCGGAGCGTCCTCTTCCGTTGACCGATCGGTTGGCCGAATGGGCCGAGCTGAATCGGTTATCCGAACTTGCCATGAAGCATGTCATGACTCATTTGTGGCCAGGCGGACCCCAGCCAAAGAGTTATTTTGGTTTAGTGCAGCAATTCCTTAGTACGGTACCGCGTATCGACGCAATGAAGCGGTCGGCGTGTATTGAGGGAGCGCGGATGGCTCTGGCCCGTGTCAAGGCATACTGGGCGGAGATGAAGGCCACCGACGTTGCATCCCAAGATTCGGACAGAAGCCGAGTACCTGCCGAGCACTATTTTGAGGAAGTCCTGCAGGACGCTCGTTTAATAGAGTGTGCTCGAAGGATATTATGTTTAAATGACATGTATGATTTGTGAAAACAATGTTTCAATATAATATAAGAGCTTTTTATACTTGTGTGTTCAAGTAGTAAACTACTCCTTGTGCGGCCGTTTATGTATATGTATATATAACTGAAAGATCGCAGTCCTGGTTTCACCCCACGCACATAGTGCGGGGTGTTTGCAAAGAAGGCGCTTTCTCACACTTAATCCAACGTCTTGGTCCTGTTAAGGAGGTGGTAGCGTAGCACACTAGGCAACCGGACTATAATGCTTTATCACTTTCACTTAGCCATAGGAGTTCGAGGGTGGGGCTACTATATAGCCCCTGGGGGCACCGCACTCTCCCGAATTCGGGGTGCGTATGTGCCTGATCGAAAACCGGTCCTTCGTTAATGCGGAGGAATTCCAAACATTCCGTGAGTCATCGAGTGGTTGACCAGTCTCTCGCTATATCATGACGACCAGTTTTCGCTTTCATCGAGGTGCTCGCTCGCGGTAACCAGGCACAATCGCAGAAGTTCTCCGGTGCCGCGTTAGCCGATAGAACGGAACGTAAGGCGTAAAACACAGAGCCGGGCAAACCCAACATTTGACCAAAGACATGATTCGAGCTGATGCATATAAGGCCTAACTCGAGACGCTGAATACTCCCTAAGGTATTCGGTATTTATAAAATGGGCGAATAATGCCCTAAGCCCCCGTGTCCGTGCACGCATAAAAATTCTGGTGCGCCAATGCCAAAACGCCAGCCTCCTCCTCGGTTATAGTAAGAAACCGGGGATGTATATCAACAAGAGACAGAAAAAGGTTTACGCAGGTCTTAATCGAAAAGAATCCTTGCAACGGGTCCCTATCGCACGCTTGCGCCGTGGTTCCAAGCAGCCGATCCTCGGACGGGTGTAGCATGTTGTTCATCCGTAAAAGAGAGGAACTTAGTTTAAAAGAAAAATAATCGTGCAAAAGATATACTTTATATTAAATAAACAGAGTACGATTCGAAGAAGTGAATAAAATTGAGCTTTATTGTCTCTTGTTGTACATGCAAGCAACCCCTTGTATGGGGGTATGCCGCTAGTAGGCGCCGGACACGTCTAGCCGTGTCCGGGGTTTGAATGACCTTTTCAGGTTCTTTGACTAGCTGGGCCGGATAGGTGTGGGGCTGTCAAGGCAGTCTCACGTTCTTCCGTGCTCGAGTAACACTTAATACTCCCTTTTAATGAGATGATGCGCGTGGACCGGCATTTTAAGTGTTAGAGATGCATAATGCGGTATTATGCGTTAAACGGGCGAAAGCTTCAAGGTCCCAATAGTGCTTGATGGCTACTTTTAAATGGGGCGACATGGAAGACTAACTTTTCGCGACGGAAGTTGTCGGATGAACCGAACACAACTTCTAGCAGAGAGGGAGCCCGTATAATGGGCATATGGGCCTGGCATTACCCCTTTAAAGGAGGTGTTGCTATGGCTAATTTTGGTTGGGTCTATCCCCATCCCGAGGATTGTGTCCCGATATATCAGGTTTATGTCACCGCCGCCACCCATGAGGACTTGTGTAAATTGGAATCCATCGATTATAGGGTCCAATATCAAGGCAGTCCATCATGCTCCGGATACTTTCGAATAGTCCCGATGGTCGAAGGTGATTGGTTTTGACAACCAAGGTTGGTACTCCGCTAGTAGTTTGTGCGGCGCGCATTTTAGTGGGCGCCGCCTTTTTTCCCTTTGATCACGTGAAGTGAGTTTACTGTTTTAACCTCTTGTGGGAAATTCTTTTGTTTTCCGGGCTCGCTTGTGGTGCTCGCCATCGCCTTCACTTGGTGTGTCGAGCCCTTGTGTTCGGGCGTTGAGTATGCCGGACTGTTTGAAGACCCGTAAATTTCGTGGGTATGGTTTGCAGCCTCCCGCAAGATCTGTGGGTTTGACATATCTTGTTCAAGATTTTGTTTAGGTTGGATAGCTCATCGCTATTGTCCTTAAGGGCAGTTTTTATTGTTCTGCCGTGAGCTTTTGAATCCGGCGCTGATCGCCGCGCTTTTGGACCGTTCCTTTAATCCGCGCTGGTCCTTGTTGCGCCGTGGTTTCCCATTTCCATCCCTCGACTTCGATGTACTTGGGTCACTGGTGCTGCATCTTGCTAGCCAGCTATCCTCTCCGCGCAAAAGCCGGTCATGAGGCTTGTTAATGCGGCCATTGTTCTAGGCTTTTCTTGGCCGAGGTGTCCGGCAAGCCATTCGCCCTGGACGTTGTGTTTGAAGGCTGCTAAGGCTTCGCGTCCGGACAATGACTATTTGGTTCTTTTAGTAAGGAACCTATTCTAGAATTTCTGGGCTGACTCTCCGGCTGTTGAGTTATGTGACTTAGATCGTCGTGATCCGTGAGGGCGGACATAGGTCCCCCAAAATTTGTTCAAACGCATCCTCGAGCTCTTCCCAGCTTCCAATGGTATTTTCGGGAGGCTTTTAAGCCGATGCCGAGCGGCCCTTTGAGTTTGAGGGTAAGTATTATATGGCGTGGAGATCATCTCCTCGAGCCATGTGTATGTGGAGGATGTAATCCTCAATCCGACTCTGTGGTCTGTTGTTCCGTCAGATGCCTCTATGTTTACGGGTTTGAATCTCACCGAAATTATGATCCAAGACCTCATCGTGAAACATAGGGGATGTGCGGCGCCTGATTTGGGTGTGCCGTGATGTTCGGATATTTGGCGGTTGCATTGCTTTGAAGAGCATGCTTTTCAGCCCATAGATGGACCTAATCGGGCCATCCTTTTGATGTGAATCCTTATGCGATCGCAGACGGCTTGTGTGCGGCGCCATTTGCCGCTCTCTTTTTGCCGTGGGGTCGCCCATCCGATCACGTGGCCTTCTTACTTTTTGATTGTGGGGTCTAAGGCCTCCTCATCAAATTCGGGCAGTAGTTTTTTTTGGGTAGTTTCTTGTTCGCGATCGTCGCCGATTTGTCTCATGTGTTGAATATTTTGCTCCATCTGATTCTGAGTGCATCTTCCGCTGTTTTGAGCTTCGCTTCGCTTGTTCAAGCTT
Source organism: Aegilops longissima (assembly GCA_021605205.1). NCBI lineage: Eukaryota > Viridiplantae > Streptophyta > Magnoliopsida > Poales > Poaceae > Aegilops > Aegilops longissima. Next base: position 293,884,144 of record CM038679.1, on the reverse strand, counting down.
ACGCGCAGGGCGGCGAGCCTTTGTGGAGGTTATTCTGCTCCAACAATTTGTCCGCGTGAGATCGTCCGGACTGTTGTCTTCGCCGGGACGGGTTGTTTATCCAAGTTGTCTTGTTCGGACGATTGCTCGATAGCATGTTCGTCGCCCATCGTTCGCCCTGCTCTACGGCAGGGTCTTTGTTGAGGCGGACTTGGTTCGTGTTTACGCTGCCGCTTTGACTGCCGAGGGATTTATCCTTCGAAGCGCCCCGTTGTTCCTCGCCTTCATTTCCTTAGGTGTATCCACCATGTATACATCATGGGATGAGGTGATTGTCCAGCATCATACAGCGTTGGTTCATGGTTGTCTCCTACATCGCCGCCCATACCGCCGATGTCTTCGGAGTCGAAATCGAGCACGCCGTGTAAGCTTTCGACGGTGGCTACGGGCGGGTGGTGGGTGGGGTTGAATTTCTTCGCCGTCCGCATCCCAACCTTCCCGATCAGTAGTCCGCCATGGCTCTTCCGATAAAGAGAGAGACTTTAGTGAATTCAGGATGTCGCCAAAGGGCGAAAAGTGCTGAAAGATGTCCGCGGCAGTGAACTCCATGATCGGGCGCCCGATCGGATTCGATTAAGGGGCGCGGAGGGTTCGGAGTCCGGAGAGGAGTCCGCACACTGGAGTCACGGTCTTCGCAGCGACAGTGATTGTGTTCGCTTAATCGCCAGAGAGATTTCAGCCTCCGAGGTGGTGTCCAACCAACCATCCTCGATCGGCGAGATCGGCTCCAAGTCAATGTTCGAGCGGACACTAGTGCGCCTCCGTGACACTGCTCGCGGCAGAGTTAGATCATGCCCATCGAGACAAGGCGCGGCGCTATTGTGGCTCGAATCCGTCAAGATCAAGTCTCCGCGATGTCGGCCGATAATTCAAGCTTCCAAATCTGACCTGATGGCCAGGGGCGTGGCTTTCGATTTGCTCCAATTGGCCAAGTGAATTGCCCGCAGTGCAAAGCCGCCGAATATTTAAGATCTGTCCGGGAGAAAAGTCTCACCCGACCGCGCGTTGTTGATGATCAAGGAGCCATCGGGCCTATAGGTGACGCATACGCAGGAACTCTCAATGAAAGCACCAATGTCGGTGTCAAACCGCGGATCTCCGTAGGGGGTCCTGAATCGTGCATCTAGGCGGATGGTAACAGGAGGCAAGGGACACGATGTTTTTACCAGGTTCGGGCCTCTCTATGGAGGTAATACCTTACTCCCGCTTGATTAATATTGATGATATGGGTAGTACAAGAGTAGATCTACCACGAGATCAAGGAGGCTAAACCCTAGAAGCTAGCCTATGGTATGTTTGTTGTTCGCCCCACGGACTAAAACCCTCCGGCTTATATAGACACCAGATAGGTTAGGGTTACACAGTAGTCGGTTACAATGGTAGGAGATCTACATATCCAGACGCCAAGCTTGCCTTCCACGCCAAGGAAAGTCCCATCCGACACGGACGAAGTCTTCAATCTTGTATCTTCATAGTCTTGGAGTCCGCCGCGATGATAGTTCGGCTATCCGGACACCCCCTAGTCCAGGACTCCCTCACCCGCCCGAGTTTAACCCGGCGTGAAGCGTGCCTTCGTGGGCTGCGTCCACGGAGAGGAACTTTCTAAAGGATCTGAAGATGGCGGTGAGACGGCCGTCCTCTCTGACGGTGATTCGTCCGCCGGTTCAACAGATTCGTTGTATCAAGTACAAGAGGGCATGCTTGGGGGCTGTTCCGACGACTCTAGTATTCCGGACTCCTATGAGCCGCCAAGCTGGGCAGGAGTCTTTATGGCTGGTACTCAACCCGGTCAAAACTCAACGGCTGCAACAGCAATAACGCTCGGGTCGAGCGCCGAGGCAGAGGCCATGTGCGCTACCGCTCAAAAGCCGATGGATCTCATGGATAAGCTAACGGCCGTGTTAACTGCCACAGTTATTCCTGCAAATCAAGATGAGCATAACGCGGAGGTGGCAAAGGTGCATGAGGAGATAGCTCGGGCCAAGGAGGCCTTGGCAGCTGAGGACACCAGGTTAGCCACGGAACGGCGGCTTTGGATGCACGGGCGCAAAGAACTCCAAATGAGGCTTTCCAACTTAATATGAGCCCTAACGCATCTAATGAGGTGATGAGAAGGAGGCACAAGAAAACTCAATCCCGTTTTCCTCCGGTTTACGACCCTCGGAACCTTTTCGCTACACCCGGTGCCGGTCCTAGCAACCTGCCCGAAGCAAATCAATTCATGACAACCGGGGCGGGAGGACCGGCTCAGCCTCGAGAGATGGCACCACCTCATGGGAGTATGGCCCCGCCCCGCTATGTACCAATACCACCGAGTCATTTTTCCAACCCCATGGAGAACTTAATCGCAGCATCGGCGCGTTTGGCGGCTCTCCCAGTGGACGGTGATGATCCAACAGCAGTGGAGACCAAGGATCGAGACCTCGGCCCTGCACAGCCTTGGCTCAAGAAGAGACTTATTCATACAACCGACAGGATTCATTCAACTCCTCCGCTTTGGTTAGCTCCGCTCACAAAACCGAGTCCGAAAGTTACAGCAGTACATGGAGTCGGCTTTGTCAAGCAACGCCAGCGCCAGAATTCCCAGACGGGCGGATACAACCCGGTGCAGGACCGAATGCGCCAGAGGACGAGCGGCAGCTCAGCTTAGCGGCTCAAGGCGCTGCTCGCCAAGATCTCCTGTGGTATCCGACTACTCGTTGGAGCAGGAGTGGCTACTAGAACCGGAGGTGTTCCTGCTTGGTGCCGGGCGTGGGATGTACGCTCACCCAAGGACTTCAAGGGACCTCAAAGGTGCCGAATTACACGGCCGACTTACAGCCCGGAGCATGGATCGAAAGTTATGAGATGGCCATGGAGCTATTGGAGGTCAGCGACGCAGCAATGGCTAAGTACTTCACCATGATGTTGGATGGAACGGCCCGGTCTTGGTTAAAGGGCTTGCCGCCCAATTCCATTAGCTCATGGGTGGAGCTAAAGGCCCGGTTTATCCAGAACTTCAAGGACACTTGCAAGCAATCTATGTCAATTGTGGACTTGACCAATTGTAAGCAGGAGGAGGGTGAATCCACAACTCATTAGGTGCGTCGGGTCAAGGAGATAATACATTCGTCTGATAAGATGGATGCCGGCTCTGCAGTCCTCATGTTGGAGAAGAACTGCCGCTTTGAGCCGCTAAGGCAGAAACTGGGGCGCCTTAAGCGTGATTGCAATGATATGGGTACGCTGATGGCAGCTTTAGTCAAATATGCCGACTCTGATAGTACCAAGGATCCCGCGTCTGATGAGGAAAAGACAGGGAAGGGAAAGAAGAACGGCAATGGAAAGGGTCAGCAGCATAACCCGATGAATCAAGGAGGCAACAAGCGTAAGGCGAAGGGTAACCCGGAGTTTGTGGCCAATGCCAATGCGCAGGGTAACAATCAAAGATGTAAGGGAAAACCGCCCCCTCGATCTGGCGGGTCAGGCCCATCTCTGGAGCCGCTACTCAATGAGCCTTGCCCGAGACACGGCACCCGGGAATGACCCGTCACTCACTTATGGAAAGACTGTGCGATCATGAAAGATTTCAAGAATTCCAACATGTTTGATGGCAATCATGGGTCGGGTGGAGGCTCAGGAGCCGGCGGCTTTCATGGCCAGGGCGGCGGTTCAAGTTTCGGCTTTCAAGGAAATCAAGGCGGCTATAATCAACAGCAGTCTGGTCAAGGGGGACAGCAGCAGCAATAGTCAGGTTATCAAAGCCACCCGAAGCAGCTGAATGGTGGGCAGTATCATGTGTTCACCACTAATTTGTGCAAACGTGACCAGAAGGTTCATAAGAGGGTCGTGAATTCTGTTGAGCCGGCGGTTCCCCGTTATTTGAGGTGGTCGTAACAGCCCATTATATGGAGCAGGAAGATCACCTCCGGTTGATAATCCGGTCGGGCTTGACTTGGTGGTAGCACCTCAGGTTGGTGGATATAAATTCACTAAGGTACTCATGGACGGAGGTAGCAGCATCAATATCCTCTATTATGAGACCTTTCGCCGCATGGGGTTGACCGATAAGGACTTGAGGACGCCCAACACCGCTCTTTCATGGAGTGGTGCTCGTAAGTCGGCGCATCTGTTGGTAAGATTGAACTCGAAGTGGCCTTTGGAGATGAATATGATTCTAGAGCTGAGAAATTAAATTTTGAGGTGGTCAAAATCAAAAGTCCATATCATGCTCTGTTTGGTCGGCCGGCTTATGCCAAGTTCATGGCGCGGTCGTGTTATGTTTATCTGCAGCTTAAGATGCCAGGTCACAAGGGCGCCATCACGGTGCATGGAAGTCGAAAGGTAGCCCTGGAATGTGAGGAGGGCGACGCGGCTTATGCTGAGTCTGTTTGTGCAGCAGAGGAGCTGAAGTTTTATCATGACAATGTTGACCCGACAGATATGACCTCTCTAAAGAAGCCAACCACCGAGCATGACCCGGCGATGAAGTTTAAGTCGGCTGATGAAACCAAGCTTGTTGATTTCACTCCACGCGATTCGTCTAAGCAGTTCAATATCAGTGCCAATTTGGATCCTAAATAGGAAAGCGCGCTCATCGAGTTCATCCGTGAGAACCGGGACATCTTTGCATGGAAACCTTCTGACATGCCGGGTGTACCGAGAGAATCACTGAGCACACTCTCAATATTGATCCGAAGTATAAGCCGGTCAGGCAGTTTCTTCGATGGTTCAACGAAGAGAGACGGAAAGCTATTGGAGAGGAAGTCGCCCGGCTCCTAGCGGCTGGGTTTATTGGGGAAGTTTTTCACCCGGAGTGGTTGGCTAACCCAGTGCTTGTGCTCAAGAAGAACGGCACCTAGCGGATGTGTGTGGATTACACGGACTTAAATAAGGCTTGTCCGGCTGATCCCTTTGCTCTCCCCCGTATTGATCAAATCATTGATGCTACGGCGGGTTGTGAGCGTTTGAGCTTTTTGTATGCTTACTCCAGTTATCATCAGATCAAAATGGCAGTTAAGGACCAGGAGAAGACGACTTTCATTACTCCGTTTGGAGCCTACTGCTATGTATCTATGCCATTTGGGCTCAAGAGTGCTCAGGTGACTTATCAGTGATGTGTACAGAACTGTCTCCACAATCAAATTGGGCGCAATGTTCACGCTTATGTGGATGACATCATGGTGAAGTCCAGAGAGAAGGAAACCTTGATATCTGATTTAAAAGAGACCTTTGATAATCTCCGGGTTTATAAGATGATGCTTAACCCGCAAAGTGTGTATTTGGTGTACCGCAGCAAGCTCTTGGGTTTCGGTCTCAAACAGAGGCATTGAAGCTAATCCCGAGAAGATCAAGGCAATTACCTCTCCGGCTAAACCGGGCGGCATCAATGATGTTCAATGATCGGGCGGGTCGTGTTGCAGCTTTAAGCCGGTTCATAAGTCGATTAGGTGAGAAGGCCCTACCGATGTATTAGATGATGAAGAAAATAGACACTTTTGTGTGGAGTGATGCTGCTAATACTGCCTTTGAAGATTTAAAGAGACAGTTGTCTGAGCCGTCGGTCCTTGCGGCTCTCATTGATAAAGAGATGTTGTTGTTATATGTGGCCGCTAACTCACGAGCTGTCAGTGTTGCCATTGTGGTGGAGCGTAAGGAGGCTGGCAAGGAGCATCCGGTTCAACGGCTGGTTTACTACATCAGTGAGGTGCTCATTGAGTCTAAGCAAAGGTATCTGCATTGGCAGAAACTTGTTTACGGAGTGTTTATGGCAAGCCGGAAGTAGAAGCAGTATTTTCAAGGTCATCCTATAACTGTGGTAAGTTCTGCCCCCTTGGGAGACATCATCCAGAACAGGGAAGCCACGGGACGAGTCGCCAAGTGGGCCATTGAGCTTGGGCCTCATGGTTTGAAGTACATGCCACACACCGCTATTAAATCTCAAGCCTTGGTGGATTTTATCAATGATTGGACGGAGTTGCGTGCACCGAGGAGAAGCCGATAACACATATTGACTATTCACTTTGATGGGTCCAGTAGTTGGAAGGCTCGGGGGCTGGAGTTGTTTTAACTTCCCCCCGAGGTGAAAATTTTTGTTATGTGCTCCGGCTTATGTTTCCTTGTACTAACAATGCAGCTGAGTACGAGGCTTTACTCCATGGTCGCAGGATGGCCAAGGAGATGAGTTTGAGTCGGGTAAGGTGTTTGGGTGATTCAGATCTTGTGGCTCAACAGTGTCGTGCAAGTGGGATTCTAAGGATCCCTTATGGCGGCTTACCTCGTGAAGTTGATGTTGTGGCTGGACATTTCAAAGGTTATCAAGTGGAGCACATTGATCGAAGGAAGAATGAGGCGGCTGATGCTTTAAGCCGGCCGGGATCTCAAGTAAGCCGGTGCCGCCTAACACCTTTCTCGATGTTTTGCATAATCCTTCCACAAGATACCTACAGAGGAAGAACTAGCAGCTGCTGCACCGGAGGCACACTGGTGGCAGCCCTGCACGTCATCCCAGATTGAACAGTGCCATATTTGGCCTATATGACCCGGGGAGAGTTGCCTGAGGACGAGACTTTGGCGAGGCAAATCATCAGGCGATCCAAGTCTATGACGATTGTTCATGAAGAGTTACATCACCGCGGTGTTACTGGGCGTTTCAACGTTGTGTGTCGCCTGCGGAGGGTCAGGAGATACTTCGTGAGATCCATGAAGGAGACTGTGGTCATCATGCCGGCTCAAAATCTCTTGTTGCCAAAGCTTTCCGTCATGGTTTCTGTTGGCTGACGGCTCATGCTGACGCGGAGGATCTGGTTAGCAAATGTGATGGATGTGAAAAATTCTCACGACGAGCTCATGTGCCGGCTCAAGAGTTGAGGTTGATTCCAATTACTTGGTCGTTTGCAGTCTGGGGGCTTGATATGGTTGGACCTTTCAAGAGGTCTAACGATAGAAAGACACACCTCTTGGTGGCGGTGGATAAATTCACAAAGTGGGTTGAGGCAGAGCCGGTCAGTAAGTGTGATGCAGCCACGACGGTTCAGTTCATGAAAAGGTGATCTTTCGCTTTGGTTTTCACACAAAGATCATAATCGATAATGGTACTAATCTCTCCAAGGGTGCCATGGAAGAGTTCTCATTAACGAGAACATATCCGCTTGATGTTTCGGCTGTTGCTCACCCTCAATCTAATGGTCAAGCAGAGAGCTAATCAAGAGATATTGAAGGGTATCAAACCCCGCTTTGGTCCCCTTACAAATAACTCCGGGTTGTTGGGTGGAGGAGCTACCTCTGCATCGTGGAGCATCAACACTACGCCTAATGTGATCTACATGTGTTATACACCTTTCTTCATGGTGTACGGAGCAGAGGCAGTCCTGCCAAGTGACATCCGCACGACTCACCCCACGTGGCGGCTTACGTTGAGGATGATAATGAAAAGCTCGTCAGATGCACTTGACTTGTTGGATGAGGAGCGAGACTTGGCAATAGCCCGCCGGTGATTTACTAAAGAAGACTGCGCCGCTATCACAGCCGCCGGTTAGAAGCAGAGCCTTTCAGAAGGCGACTTAGTGCTCCGCTCATCCAGATCAGTCTGAAATGCATAAGCTATCCCCTCCTTGGGAAGGACCCTTTGTGGTCAGCAACAATCTGAACAACGGGTCATGCTACCTCATCGATGTTCGAGAGCACAAAGACTCACGTAAGTCAGAGGAGGAGACCCGCCGGCCATGGGATATCGCTCATCTTCGGCCTTATTATACCTGAGCCCCCGGCTCTCACACTACAAGAAAAAGGCCTACTAATGGCGCACCAGTAAGCCAAAGGATGTGAAAATCGTACTTTCCGTGTTACCCTTCGGATTTTTGGCTTTGGCAAAGGCTCTGAGTCGGAGGAGATTATAGTTACCTCTTCGTCAACCGCTTGGCTGTTCCCCGTATCATCCTGAAAGGGAAGAATGTCAATAAAATAATGATAAAGGAGTTAGGAGAATTAAGGATTACCTCTTCTCCGTCGTCAGAAGTGTCATCCAATTTAAGTAAATCGAAAGCGCTTGGCTTCCTTTTCCTTGAAGTTCCAGTTTTGGCGGCTTTCCTTTCGGCTCTTTTTGCCGCTCTGGCTTGTTTGGCCGCTTCATGGTTATACTTGACCTTCCAGAAGTTATCATTGGCCTGTGAAGAATGATAAGGGGTTATGAATAAAAGTAAGGTACAACACAGTAAGGAGTAATTATTGAGGTTGATGACTTCATCGTAGGGCCGGGTTCTTCTTGCAGAAGGAAGTAAGCCAAAGGCGCATTGGTCATGTGTCTCTTTCAGAACGCCCTGGTCGTAGCATCAACCACATCATCTGGTAACTTTTCGGCTAGATGATTTTTCATATAAAAAACTTTTTCATCCGAGTTCGTATGCAAAAGTTATGCCCATTTTACAAATTTCCAGAGAGATTTTGCAAATAAAGTCGAAATTCATATTTGTAAATTTTCCCAACAACTAGACCACATATCACATGGGAAACTTATTTTCTTTTATTTTTTTGACATTTCCATCATTTTCTTTTTATTTTTTAAAACTGAAAAGGCGATCCACAGTGGGGTGCATTCGGTGTTAGGGCAAGTTAGTAATGGCGCACTGTGGGTGGTGCGCCATTATTAGTTAAACTAGTAATGGCGCACCACACCCACGGTTCGCCATTATTAGTTTTGAAAAAAATAAAAAAATTGATATTTTTTTGAATTTTTTTTGAAAAACTTAGTAATGGCGACGGTGGGCAAGGCGCCATTACTAGTTAAATTAGTAATGGCGCACCGAGACATGGTGCGCCATTAGTAACAAATATTTTTTTTTTTTTTTTTTTTTTTAAAATTACTAATTGCGACGGTGGGTGTGGTGCGCCATTACTATGTCAACATAGTAATGGCGCACTACTCCCACCGCGGCGCCATTAGTAGTTTTGAAAAATTAAAATTACTAATGGCGCACTGGGATGTGGTGCGCCATTAGAGTTTGACACTAATGGCGCACCAACACATGGTGCGCCATTAGTATTTTGTAATGGCGCACTCACATGTACAAGCAGCCATTAGTGTCCATCCCATCTATAGCCCTTTTCCTAGTAGTGTCAATATGTATATATTTTGAAGATGTATATATTATATAAAGCAATAAAGCAGGACCTATGTCCTTTTTTACCTTCAATGGTTTATATGTCTTTTTTATCAGGTGGTGGAAACAACCAACAGGGAGCGGATCATATCTGAATCTGGCTTTCCCTTTGGTCCGGTTATGATCATATCTGGATCTAGCCATGATCACTCGGGGGCTTCCTGTTCAAATTGACTTGTGGTGGCCTGCATTGATGCCGGGTTATAGTCAGAATCATGGTAAAGATATCATTAAGTCCCAATCACTTTGCAAGCAAAGGTACTTGACACTTGGGGGCTAATGTATGTTGAAGAAAGTTAACGTACAATGTCGGTTCATTAAAATTAAGTCCCAAGCACTTTGCAAACAGAGATACTCTGCACTTGGGGGCTAATGTGTCTCGCGAATTCAAGGTATCATGTTACAACCGGGTTAAAAGTCTTCTCTCTAAATAGGACAAAGCAGTGCTAAGCAGGTTTTTAAGTCTACAGCATATTTATTCACAAGCAATAGGCTTGGGGGCTGATATAGTAAGTATGATTAAGAAAAGTAACATAAGTCATACCTCAGATTTTTGCTGTATCTGCTTCACCATGTCAATTTCCAGGTCGCGGCTGCTATGCACTTGATTGATATAGCCAGAGACTATATCTCCAATGCTCAAATGAGTATAATCTGCAATGTCTAATGTAGCCTTTCGGCGCTCCAAAAGCTCCTCCTTGGCACAGCACTTGGCAAGGACGATGGGCTGACTTGGCTTCATAAACTGAGTCTTGGTAATTTCAACCTCCGGATCAATTGTCTTGACCGGGCTAAGAGTTTCTGGTTTATCAGAGCCTCCAAGAGTTTCTTCAGCGGGCGGATCAGAGGATGGTGCTGGAATTTCATATGTCGGTTCAGGCGGCGGTTGATAAGTGGAAGTGTCAGGGGCGGCTGTTCCGAGTTCCGGCTCAGTTACTACCGGGTCTTGGGATGGCTTATTCTTTCTTGCCTTCTTCGTTTTCACTTGCACGCTGTGGACAGTGATGTAGGATGAGTGCAAAAGCATGAGTAAGGTAAAGCATAAGGTAAAGAAAAGTATATTACCTGTAAGCAGTTTTGAAAGCCGCATGTTAGATTGCATAGACTCCGGAGGAAGGAGAGGTATCCCGATAATTGAGTCGATGAATTGAGAGGTTGACTAATTAAACCCGCCAAAGGGTAAACAGAACGAATCGGAGATAACCTCAGCAGGACGCCTCGTTACGCCTGTAAGCCGGAGGAGAGCTCTATATCCTTGCTGGTCCGGATCTGCCTCCGGCTTTCAAATTGTTGTTGCTTCAAAAGAAATTGAGGATCTTGGTAAGCCAAAGGATGTGAAAATCGATTTGCCGGGTTACCTTCGGATTTTTGGCTTTGGCAAAGGCTCGAGTCGGAGGAGATTATAGTTACCTCTTCACAACCGCTTATTGTTCCCCGTATCATCCTCGAAGGGAAGAATGTCAATAAAATAATGATAAAGGAGTTAGGAGAATTAAGGATTACCTCTTCTTCGCCGCCGAAGTGTCATCCATTTAAGTAAATCGAAGCGCTTCCTTTTCCTTGAAGTTCCAGTTTTGGCGGCTTTCCTTTCGCTCTTTTTTGCCGCCCGCTTGTTTGGCCGCTTCATGGTTATACTTGACCTTCCGTGGTTATCATTGGCCCGTGAAGAATGATAAGGGTTATGAATAAAAGTAAGGTACAACACAAGAAGGAGTAATTATTGAGGTTGATGACTTATCATAGGGCCGGGTTCTTCTTGCGTAAAGGAAGTAAGCCAAAGGCGTTACGGGTCATCGTGTTCTCTTTCAGAACGCCCGGTCGAGTATCCACCACATCATCCGTAACTTTTCGAGTAGATGATTTTTCATATAAAAACTTTTTCATCCGAGTTCGTATGCAAAAGTTATGCCCATTTTACAAATTTCCGAGAGATTTTGCAAATAAAGTCGAATTATATTTGTAAATTTTCCCAACAACTAGACCACATATCACATGGGAAACTTATTTTCTTTTTATTTTTGACATTTCCATCATTTTCTTTTTATTTTTTAAACTGAAAAGGCGATCCACTGGGGTGCATTCGTGTTAGCAAGTTAGTAATGGCGCACTGTGGGGTGGTGCGCCATTACTATTTAAACTAGTAATGGCAAGCACCACACCCACAGTGCGCCATTACTAGTTTTAAAAAATTAAAAATTGATATTTTTTTTGAATTTTTTTTTTGAAAAAACTTAGTAATGGCGATCATAAGGCAAGGCGCCATTACTAGTTAAAACTAGTAATGACGCACCGATACATGGTGTGCCATTAGTAACAAATATTTTTTTTTTTTTTTTTTTTTTCAAAATTACTAATGACGGTGGGTGTGGTGCGCCATTACTATGTCATAGTAATGGCGCACTACTCCCACCGCGGCGCCATTAGTAGTTTTGAAAAAAAAAAAATTACTAATGGCGCACCGTGGGATGTGGTGCGCCATTAGTATTTGCACACTAATGGCGCACCAACGCATGGTGCGCCATTAGTATTTTGTAATGGCGCACCACATGTACAGTGCGCCATTAGTGTCCATCCCATCTATAGCCCTTTTACTAGTAGTGTCAATATGTATATATTTTGAAGATGTATATATTATATAAAGCAATAAAGCAGGACCTATGTCCTTTTTTACCTTCAATGGTTTATATGTCTTTTTTATCCGGTGGTGGAAACAACCAACAGGGAGCGGATCATATCTGAATCTGGCTTTCCCTTTGGTCCGGTTATGATCATATCTGGATCTAGCCATGATCACTTGGGGGCTCCCTGTTCAAACATAGGTTGTATTCAAACCAAAGAGAACATAGCTGTCGATACCCACTTGATCGGCATACTGCCAAACCCACTTGGGGGTTTCTTGAACATATTTGAATCATAGCTTAACCTCTTTGGGACCGACGTGGATCGTATTCGAATCAGCGTCATTAAACAACTCTTATGGTCACTTGGGGGCTTGCTGTTCAAACATAGGTCGTATTCGAACCAAAGAGAACATAGCTGTCGATACCCACTTGATCGGCATCGCCAAAGCCACTGGGGGCTATATGATCGTATCTGAATCTTAGCTTAACCCCTTTGGAACGGTTCACTGATCATATTCGAATCAGAGGCCTTTTAAATTCAGTTTATTATTCATTATCCTTTGTAAAGTGTAAATGTTATTAAGGGCCAGGTGAACATTATATGTGCCAAGTTTCAGGAGTTAAACTCACTCTCATGATTTGGGTCACATAAGCCGGCGAGAATACCAAAAAGATCGGAGGTATGATATTGTGATTATAATCATAAGCCGGCCTTTATATGATGTTTCGGTTCGTACTCCGGGTTATCAATACTTTATGTGACCCCGGATGCGATAAGTTGCCAAGGGAATTCTGTTTTGTTTTATATGCAGGATAAAGCAAGAGAGTTTTTAACATCAAGGAAAGATCAACATAAGCTGGAAGTATAAAGCGATGGCGGCTTACGAAAGTATTAAGCGCCACAAGCATGCGCGAAGGCATGACAAAAATTGAGAGGTTTTTCTACCCTACTACAAGACTCCCCGAGTCTGAATAATGAAGCATTGTTTTCGCAAGGTCATAAACGCCTGGCGGTTCACTCCTTTGGTGGGCTTGAAGATTCCGGGTTATCCTTCTCCGCCTCTCCGTCTACTGTCCTGTCCTGGAAGGTTGACGAGGTCCAGTCAATGCCGCTTAAGGCTTCAAACTGAGCTTCATCATCTATTAAATCGGCTGGGTCAACTTTAGGGGCAAAGGTGTGCTTACGAATTGGAGGGATCAGGCTGACGTCATCATAATGAGGTGTTGGAATTCTCCGGTTCTCGCTATCATAGCCTGGCTGATACTTGGTAAGATCAATATCATTCCCAATGATGGTAGCCACGGGACGTACGACTCTCACACAAGCGGTAAAGTCTGTTTCGTCGAATACAGAGCCGTCTTCCTTCAAGCTGGGATATCCAAGAGCAATGTCTGCCAGGTCTAACTCTGGAAGCAACGCCTTGGCCCGACTTAAGGCAGCTATAGCCCCGGTTCTGGCAGATGCCCGTCTTAGCTCTTGGATCCGCTGGGGTAGCACGGCAAGCCGCTTTAGCACATCTTGCAGGAGATGGGGAACGTCATTTGATAAAGCCACAACGGCCAAAGCATCGCTAGACCGGTACAACTGCTCCACCAGAGTGTAAACCGCCTTCAACTTGATCAACATGTTTCGCTTGAGGTTTGTGCTCCCGGGCTTGCGCTTGTAAACATATAGGAGCGAGAGATGACAATTAAAATAGTCATCAAAGGAAGGATTGCGATATTCAAGGTTATATATAGTAACTCATCAAGATTGCTGAGACCATTTGAGATATATGGCGCTTTAAGCGGACAGCTCTACTGTTGCTTCCGCAAGTGACGCTTCTAATGTCTCGCCCGTCACAGTGAGGCCTTCTCATCAGCCCAGATTTTCTTCTCTCAAGATCAAAATTCTTCTTCAACTTCTCTTGTTCGAGACGTTGAATTCAAATTTGAGTTGGCCTTTGAAGTTCAAGCTCTTGGCTGCCAGCGGCTCTTCAAAGTCAGCAATCTCCGACTCAAATTGACTTGTGGTGGCCTGCATTGATGTCGGGTTATAGTGTAATCATGGTAAGATATCATTAAGTCCCAATCACTTTGCAAGCAAAGGTACTTGACACTTGGGGGCTAATGTATGTTGAAGAAAGTTAACGTACAATGTCGGTTCATTGAAATTAAGTCCCAAGCACTTTAAAAACAAAGATACTTGGCACTTGGAGGCTAATGTGTGTCACGAATTCAAGGTATCATGTTACAACCGGGTTAAAAGTCTTCTGTCTAAACCGGACAAAGCAGTGCTAAGCAGGTTTTTAAGTCTACAGCATATTTATTCGCAAGCAATAGGCTTGGGGGCTGATATAGTAAGTATGATTAAGAAAAGTAACATAAGTCATACCTCAGATTTTTGCTGTATCTGCTTCACCATGTCAATTTCCAGGTCGCGGCTGCTATGCACTTGATTGATATAGCCAGAGACTATATCTCCAATGCTCAAATGAGTATAATCTGCAATGTCTAATGTAGCCTTTCGGCGCTCCAAAAGCTCCTCCTTGGCAGAGCACTTGGCAAGGACGATGGGCTGACTTGGCTTGATAAACTGAGTCTTGGTAATTTCAACCTCCGGATCAATTGTCTTGACCGGGCTAAGAGTTTCCGGTTTATCAGAGCCGCCAAGAGTTTCTTCAGCGGGCGGATCAGAGGATGGTGCTGGAATTTCATATATCGGTTCAGGCGGCGGTTGATGAGTGGAAGTGTCAGGGGCGGCTGTTCCGAGTTCCGGCTCAGTTACTACCGGGTCTTGGGATGGCTTATTCTTTCTTGCCTTCTTACTGGTTTTCACTTGCACGCTGTGGACAGGACAGAAGGATGAGTGCAAAAGCATGAGTAAGGTAAAGCATAAGGTAAAGAAAAGTATATTACCCAGGGGCAGTTTTGAAAGCCGGCATGTTAGATTGCATAGACTCGCCGGAGGAAGGAGAGGTATCCTGATAATTGGAGTCAGATGAATTGAGAGGTTGACGAATTAAACCCGCCAAAGGGTAAACAGAACGTAAATCGGAGATAACCTCAGCAGGACGCTTCCTGGTTACGTTAGGTAAGCCGGAGGAGAGCTCTATATCCTTGCTGGTCCAGGTCTGCCTCCGGCTTTCAAATTGCTGTTGCTTCAAAAGAAATTGAGGATCTTGGTAAGCCAAAGGATGTGAAAATCGTACTTTCCGGGTTACCCTTCGCATTTTTGGCTTTGGCAAAGGCTCTGAGTCGGAGGAGATTATAGTTACCTCTTCACAACCGCTTATTGTTCCCCGTATCATCCCGAAGGGCGAATGTCAATAAAATAATCATAAAGGAGTTAGGAGAATTAAGGATTACCTCTTCTTCGTCGTCAGAAGTGTCATCCAATTTAAGTAAATCGGAAGCGCTTGGCTTCCTTTTCCTTGAAGTTCCAATTTTGGCGGCTTTCCTTTCGGCTCTTTTTGCCGCTCTGGCTTGTTTGGCCGCTTCATGGTTATACTTGACCTTCCAGAAGTTATCATTGGCCTTTGAAGAATGATAAGGGGTTATGAATAAAAGTAAGGTACAACACAAGAAGGAGTAATTATTGAGGTTGATGACTTCATCGCAGGGCCGGGTTCTTCTTGCGTAAAGGAAGTAAGCCAAAGGCGCATCGTCATCGTGCCCTCTTTCAAAGAACGTCTGGTCGTAGCATCCACCACATCATCCGTAAGTCGTCGGGACTATGACGTAGTGGGTCAATTTTCTCGCCTGAGTAAGTGCACATTAAGCCGGGGCGACGGCTTAACGGAATCACTCGCCAAGCGACCCAGACTCGGACCAGATCAACACCATCTAAGCCATTTCCCAAAAGAGCTTTGATCTTACTAATGGTGGGAGCGAGTGGCAGACATTCAACATCAGTCAGTTTATCCGGCAGCGGGTGATTGGATTCAAGGCGCAAGGTGCGGAAGCCGGGGAGAGGATTTTCGTTAGCCGGAGAAGTATCCTCGCAGTAGAACCATGTCTGGTTCCAATCCTTTGGATCACTCGACAGTTCAGCATAAGGAAAAAAGGCAATCTCTCCGCTGTTGAATCGAGATGCCACCAAGTTCCGTGATCGGGCCCACATGCTGCCTGCTCGCTGGTTTAAGTAAAAAATTCTCTGAATAAAAAGTAAGCTGGGTTCTTCCCCAAGGTACACCTCGCAGAAGACTTGGAAGTTGCAAATATTTGACAGGAATTGAGCCCGATGTCTTGAGGTGCGAGGTCAAGAAATGTAAAACATCCTGAAGAATTTTGAACCGGTGGAGCAAAGCCCGGTTCATGTGGTCGATAAACACGATCACCTCCCTTCCTTGGGTTGAGGCTTATCCTCCGACGGGTCGAGCACGATAAGACATGATCTCTCTTGGCAGATGGCGGATTTCACGAATCGACAAGGTGTTCTCTCAGAATCGCTGATTTGACCGTTGCAGTGTCACGGAGCTTTGGGAGCCTTGGGTGCCATTGTATAAATTGAAGCCTATGACAAAATAAGAAGTTCCGGTTCAAATTTAACCCGGAGGAAAATATTTTCAAGTCTATTCAAAATGGTGGCTTAAGAAGGGGCCTAATGACATATAGGTAACTATGCAGTGATATTTAAGCCGCTACAGGTATCAAAGGCAATTAAATTTTCTTAAGCTGTGGGAAGCAAGCAAAGCTGACAATCAGTGTTGTCTTCTTAAACTGGCTACATGAGCTACCGTGTGAAGCAGACTTAACAGATATAGTTTTTTGGCTAAGTATGGAATAAACAGGTTTCACAAGTTGCTGCTATTATTTTGGATCAAACGGTTGTTCTAAAAGGAAAAATTTCTAGACCTAGAACTGACGCAGGTGAAGCTCATAGGCTCGAACGGGGCCTCTGTGCAATGGAAAGGGATCTATGTGCATTTGAAATGGATGCGAAACAGCTACCGCGGCAGTTTGATATTATCTTCAGATCAGAGAAGGCCGTCGGAGGTGAAATCTACCAAGGGTTCATGACAGATGGCGATGAACACCGACGAACTCGGGAGGCTGCAATGCAGATCTAAAAGCAGGGAAGGAAAAGGACTTACGATGCAGCGCTGTTGCAAGGTTCCGTCGTGTTTCTCTGGTCAAATCAGGTTGATGCAGCGGCCTGAGTTGGAGAAGACGAGTAGATCTGCGGCGGCGGCGGTGGCGAAGCTCAAACAGCAGAGAGACAGCGAGAGGAAGAAGATGAACGAAGGGGGAGAATGGAAAAGACCTAGGTCGTGCCTATTTATAAGGAAGGGCTGACCGGGACGGTGCGAGAAACGAGGAGGCCAGACATCATTATCCAGCAGCCCCGACGCCTCGGTTTTCGGAACGGTCAATAAAAGCGAAGATCCGTTGGAAGATACGATGGAGTAAAATATGAATTTAAGCAAAGATGACGTCACGGCGGGTTAACGTGGATCCAGAAGATGACGTCATGGCGGGTTAAAAAATCTTTTATACAAGCAGAAGGATGAAGGTTTGTTTCTTAAAGGTATTTTAAGATTGGCATGAACAGGTTCAAATCAATCTGGGGCCTAATGTTGGGGATATAACTATTTGTGTAAGCTGCCCAGGAGGGGCCGGGTTACGCAAAGAGACTCATCAGGAAGAAGCCCAAGGCCAAGCATGAAGATGACGGTTCAATAAAGGGGCTGAGGCCCATAGGCGGCTTAAGGCCCATGGTGATAAACCGCCATAGTGACATGACTTGTATCATAAGGTAGAATTAACTAGTCACCGAGCCGGACACTGTTTATGAGCCGTCCGGGACTCTATAGGTCGCAGGGCATCCACCCGTGTATATAAGGGGGCGACCCGCTGGCGGATTAGGACAAGAAACAACTCATCGCGAGCCGGGCATAGCATATCTCGCTCCCTGGTCATCGAAACATCAAGCAATACCAACCCAACTAGACGTAGGCCTTACCTTCACCGTAAGGGGGCGAACTAGTATAAACCTCTCGTGTCCTTTGTCCCGATTAACCCCTTTAAGCTTCCTAGTTGCAATGGCTCCAGGACTAAGTCCTTGCAAGAGGACATCTGTCGTGACAAAACCACGACAACTATCCATCTTTGATCAGAGCGTTTGCTTCTGACTCTTCATTTTGGAAATCATAATTCCTTTGTTATATAAGCATCAAATTATTCAAATGTTCTATAATTCAATGCATTTGCATTCTTTCTTCCTCTTATTGAGTACCGATACTCACATCAGCTCCGTTGTGGACCGCCAGGCCCATTGCTAGGTTATTATCCATTAGTATCCTTCACACTGAAAATCCTTGTGAGTTATTTCCATGATAATCTGTATCTTCTGCTTTGTAAACCATGCTCTACTTCCGAGCTTGATTTAATTGCTCTTGAAGTTTGTGGTATATGTTCCTAAGATGCCCCTATGTGTTGAACCTATGCCTTCCCTAACCGTATGCACCCGAGAGTTTTCATGAGTCATACTCTTCTGGTGTTTTGCCAGATAATATTTCAACACTGCAACTTCATCGAAAGCGAGAAGTGAATGACAGGTTATGCATTGGAGAAGTGGGAGTCGACCTTGAACCTTGTGTTCATGCCCATGGACACGATGTAGATCTTATTATGGAAGCTTCTCGTGATAATAATATTCCCCTTGTTATAAGTTCATCTTGTATCTATGTTTGGTCCTTTGCAACCGTGGTTCCGACCATGATTGTTCTTCTTTGATTCTATTTCTTGGACAAGTTAAAGTACTTGCCTTCTGCAGATCAATACGCCTGCCCAACATCTTTAAACCTTCGAGTATTACCCACTAGTATCTCGAGGATATCAACCCATTGCACTACATGTTATGAATTTCTGATGAAGTAGTACCTTTCCCTGTCATAGTCACTCCACGGGTTCTGGGTTGTCGTCAACCGAGAACACCGATTAGTGAATCCAATCAACACTGTGATTCAATACTCCTAGTACTTTGTTGTTGAGACGTGTAATACTCCATCACGTCACTGCTAGCCTGATCGGTTACATCATGATCATGCTAATTTTAACTGACCTACCTGGTCCTTCTTTCCAGAGCACAAATTTTGACGATGAGCTAATCTTACGTCGATCTTCCTCGTCGTGTCATTTTTCCTTGAACAGCAAGATCGATTTCGAGTTTGGGTCATACCCTTGGTTCCAATCATCTTTTGCTTCATCATTCCTTTGACTTGATGTCGTCACCGATCGATTACATCTTCTTGAAACCCTCGATGAATTTGTCGTGATCATTGTCAACAATTGGACTTCTTCCAAGTTGTGTGTCGAATTCAGGATGAGGAATACCATCCTTGCCCCCTCGATGATTTGTATTAACATCGACAACATTCTCGCATCCCCTCTGACACAAAACTTGTTCATGTTTTGTGTAGTTTTCTTTCTATCCAACTTATATTATGATTCTATCCTGGAGTATTACCATCTGTTATGTCAAGAATGTTGAGGGAATTACCTCAACTATTAATTCTTGATATAGTAATACTTCTCACCATCTCCATTCTTTCTTGGTCCCCGTGTTGGTTCTAACCGGGATACCAACAGGTGAACGGTGCTGTTTGGATTATGCCCTTCTAGCAACCCTATTGCTTTGAAGTTAATGGTCAACATTTCATTCTTAGACCATTGGTTATCGAATCACCATTCTAACATCGGTCATGCTACCTAAGCCATATTTCGGGTGCACCTTTCAACCAGTGTTTAAATTGGGTATTTTTTCCTCGAGCATACCTCATTATATCATTTGATCTGAAAAATGTTATCTCCTTGTTCACCTAATTGTGGAGATCCATCTTTTGGAAATGTCAATGAATTGTCGCTGAGTCCATTAGCCACCTCCTCATCCTCTCTTTTGTTTACTGATGAACTCTTGTTTTGGAACTTGCTTCCATAGTTCATTTCCCGAGAATTTTACAATGGCATCTCGTCAATTTGAGTTGCACCTTTTCTTCTGAGGTATCCTGACACCAATTAGATCTGAATCTCGGTCAGATATGATGGTTGGGACACATTTCCAAGAGTTATAACATTGGTCCTTATATATCAGTAAGGTGATGTCATGCCTATCACACCTGGTCGGAGGACTTGTTGTTATAGTTTCCTGTTTGGCAAGGTTAGTCATTCTTCCGTGAGGAAATTGTAAGACTTATTCTATAAGTTGTTCCTGATGGATCCTTTTTGTTTCCAAAGTCTGATCTTCACCTGTTGACCATGTCAATGCTATCTCGAAGCATGTCTATGGTACTCCGATTTTCAACAGGAACATTTGAAGCACAATCATAAATGTTTCCTGGTCAATTATCCAAACACCGATGTATGGGTAATGTCATGAAAATTCTCTCCCTTACCTAAAGGGTTTTCTACTCTATATCCTGTCATGGAATCATGCTCTGCTTGTCCTTGGGAAGGATATGCCCCTGAAATATGTGTTTAAACACATTTTCCTCTCAATTGTTCTGTTTAATCTGATAATCGCATTTTCCTTTCCATTGTTTTGTTTAATCTTTCTTGTAATCTGACTTAGCTGAGCAGTGATAATTCCGTGCTTAGGTAAGCACCTCATTGTACCACTCTGTCAGTAAGACCCTATTACTATTGTTGATGACATTCCGGTAACCACCGATGGACGAGAACTTTGCCTATTGGTCCGCCTTCGCTCAACGAAAGGTGAAAATGGTTCTCTTTGTCCCTCGCCCTTGGTACCGATGTTGTTGCCGACATAACTGACAGGCTATCCTCTGACATGCCTTGCTTACATGATCGTGCAAGACGTCACCGCCCTTCCTACTTTTAACCCACATGGTGCGCCCATAACCCATAGTTCCACAAGATCGAAACCTGACTCTCCTGTGCATCCCTGTTTTCCAAGTTGTTCCTCGCGCTTGGCTTCGTATGTAATTCATGAGGCACCTTCCTAGTGATCTATTCTGGTATCAGACTGTCACAGCCCTAGATTGTTGCTTGTATTAGTTGCATCATAGAGCACTCATGCATCATGTCTAAATTTCAGAAAATTGGAATTGACGAAAGTGGAAGCCTCAAAAACTTAAATAAAAGAAGGGAAAAGAACCCTGGAAATCTCATTCTTTGTTTCCAAGATGTCCTTTTGCAATGTTTGAGAATTTTGGCAAGAGCTATATATCAAACCAGAATTTAGGAACATTTTTAAGGATTTATTTTTGGGACTCTGAATTTAAATCATTAGCTATTTGAATTTGAGTTATATTCATATAACTAGAATATAATTTCAAATATCTTTGAAACATTTTATGTGCATTTGGAAATGTCCATTCTGCAACATAAAATTATTCAAAGGGTTTTGTCACCGTTTTGAAATTTTTTTGAATTTTGAACAGTGGCAGAATATTAAACAAAAGAAAAAGTAACAGAAAAATAAAAGAGAGAGAGAGAGAGAGAGAGAGAGAGAGAGAGAATCTTACCTACTAACCTGGCCCAGGAGAGAATCGGACCAGCCCATCGGGGCGCCGAGGTCTTCTTCCACCTCTGCCAAGAGGCGAGGCGCGGTGCCTCGTCAGACGCCTACTGCCGGTGTCAAACCGCGGATCTCGGTAGGGGGTCCCGATCTGTGTGTCAAGGCTGATGGTAACAGAAGCAAGGGACACAGATGTTTACCTGTGTTCGCCCTCTCGATGGAGGTAAAACCCTACTTCCCGCTTGATTAATATTGATGATATGGGTAGTACAAGAGTCGATCTACCACGAGATCGAGAGGCTAAACCCTAAGAGCTAGCCTATGATGGTATGATTGTAATTGTGATCGGCCTTCTAGGACCAACCTCTCCGGTTTATATAGGCACCGGAGAGGGCTAGGGTTTACATGGAGTTGGTTACAAGGAAGGAATTATTATATCCGGATTGCCAAGCTTGCCTTCCACGCCAAGGAAAGTCCCATCCGGACACAGTCAAGTCTTGAGTCTTGTATCTTCACGCTCAATAGTCCGGACGTAGTACACAGTCCGCTGTCCGGATACCCCTAATCCAGACTCCTCAAGAGTCCCCTGAACCAGGCTTCAATGACGATGAGTCCGCACGCAGATTGTCTTCGCATTGCAAGGCGGGTTCCTTCTCCGAATACTCCAAAATGCTTGTTACGACGTAATAGTGTCCGCCTCCAATCAATGTTGTGCTCCTCGGCTTCGTGCCTCAAAGAATGAGCATCTCCACGTGTTGAGCTTAATGCGAGGGTCGAGACATTTTTGCATTTGCCACCCTCGATCCTCCCAAGCAACCGCCTATTTGAAGGGACGGAATTCTCAGATCCAAACCTCACTCTCCTCCCGAGCCAAGATCCAACAGAGCGCCCGCGAAAAGCCATTCCAACATGGCCGGCCGTCGCAGCTCTTTCCGCTTCCCTTCTCGCTCCAAGTCGGGATTGGGAGAGTGTTCAGTTCCTCATAGCCGCTTGACAAAGTTACAAACCCAAGGGTTTCTCCCACCGGCGCTCGTGGTCTCCGTCCGAGCTGGAATAGGCACTTATGACGGAGGAGACCAAGCCGAGGATCTCCTAACCCATCTCCGGAGGAGCGATATGTCCGATCCTCATCTGCCGAGGCGCCGGGTTCCCTATCCACCTGTTTCTCATGGGCTCCCGGAGTTCTACGCCTCCGCCATAACGATCTTACCTGCCTCTATTCTCGCACATAGCGGGTATGTTGCCTGCGGCGAAGTTGTTTTAGGTTGCGAACCACACTTCGGATTATGGCGGAAGTTATTCGCCTCGCCCCCGCACCTGTGGGAGTCCCTATGTCAAGTGGGCGGGCCGGTATGGCGATTGCCGAGACCGGATACTGTCCGGCACTCCTAAGAAGGCACCGTAAAACCGCCTCGAGTGGTTCTATATGAACGACGCCCCTTCCGGATCCAGTCCGACAGGTCTCCGCAGTTCAAGAACGCCGCCGAGGGCATGCCTAAGATGGCGCCTCCGGGGCCCTCAAGAAGAGGACACGAGGGAAATATTCCTGCTGATGGACAGGATAAAGTTACTGGCCAAATCCGGACTGACGATAGTTGAGGTTATGGCGATATGTATAAGACGGGGAGTACAACCGCTCCAATATCGGGGGAAGCCCATGTGGCATTTCAATGGGGAAGACGATGCCACCTGCTGCGGCCGTAAAGGTCCGGACTCTGCTGCCGCTCTGGCAAGGATATTGTTCGATCTGTACAAAGGGGAAGAGGAGGAATTCCTTCGCATAAAAACGCGAGAAGGATTCTCCATGTACAACCCCCCAGCGTGGGTAAGTTGCCACTCTTTTTCCCCGCTTTGCTCCAGCGTTCTTCTGCTAAGATTACTTGCATCAATGCTTCTGGGAAGGAATTGAGGAGGGCCGAGAAGGAATCTTCAGCCCTCCTCGCAACTGAGGACCTCGTGAAGGGCCCTAGATCCGTGACTTAAAGTGGATCCGGATATCACCGTGGAGCTCGTCAGTGGTATTTTATCAAAGTAGCTGGGATGGCGCCCTAGTGGCCATTAAGGCCGACTACGCTGGACTGCTCCCCGCCTCGTGTGTAAGCCGAACTAGAAAGCCCTATCCTTCGAAGAGGACTCCACCCAGGTGTTATAATTTACCTTTGAGGCATCGTTCTATTTGCGTAAACGACGGTCGGAGCGAGGGGCCGAGCCCCTAGGGACTCGCCAACCACGGGCGCCAGATCGGGCAGGTTCAAGAGGAAGGCGTGAGAGTTGACACACCGCCACAGAGGAAAAACAATAACCTGTATCTGTAATTATAGAATTTAAAATATGACAACGCCTTTGTGTCCGGCAGAAGAAGAATAACCGGACTATATCCGGAGACCCTACCAATCACGCTCCACCACCGGGTTGCGTAATCGGCTGTGGGCGGATGCGACACGGGCCAGACCGCATGGCTCTCCAACAAAGAGTGCGGACATGCTCTCAGCCATGTATTCCGAAGTAGAGAGTGCCATGAATCACAAGCGCCGACGGGCCGTACTTCGGAACAACATCTTTTCCGAAGAGGCGTTTAATGCCTTCAATTCGGTGGACGCGTACATCCAAGCTGCTCGGGCGGGCTTGCCAAGCGACAAACCAAGATACCAAAGACATACGGGTGAGAAATTGTGATAAGTATGTATAGCAGTAGCCCCTGAGACTTGAAACGGTTGAAACAACAGTTTTAAGGATCAATTCATGTACAGGTCCTTGTAGAGAAGAACGAGCAATTGTTTCGGGAGCTGGAGGACTGCAAGGCCAAACTGAGGACGGCAGTTGCAAGGTTAGAGGAACCCCAAAGGCCCTCATCTGGTAACAATTATCACAATTGTGTGAAAATGCACCAGTTAGTAAAAGAATAATATGACAAGTCTGTCAGAAAATCCTCGCATAATCCCGGGTGAATCCGAGGGCGAGGAGAGGACGATCGATCTCAAAAAGCAGCTAGAGGCTGGCAGCGTTTATTCTTACGAAGTTAGAAGGAGAAGAACGATCTTCAAGATGCCAAAGTCCACCGACGTGGATTTAAAAGATCTCCGCGCCACCGGGCGGACTCCATGAAGGAGAACAAGAGGCTTCGACGCTGCATTTACAAGAGGTTTCAGACGAACTGTTGTACAGTTCGCGAGGAAGTATATTGAAAGGATTTTGCTTGCAGGAATGTTAACGGTCGCCCCGAGGAGGAGATGCCCTCTTCGCAAATGATTTATGCAAGACCTTTCATGATCCGACGAAAGCGAAGCTTGCAAGTGATGCAGGTGTTGCTCGTGCTTTGTGGCCATCGCTTCATCGCCAATGGCATGGGGAACTTGTGGACCTGCTTCAAGGAGCCCGCCGCCTGCCTATGGAAGATATCAGCATGCCGGCAAGGAGCAAGAGAAGCTCGGGCAATGGTGAAGACACGCCACACCAAGTCGGACCTGGCCGTGGGATCGGCGGGGCCCGATGGGCAAGAAATTCCCGTTAATCTGGTGTATGACCAGGTAGCGTTAGCCGCTAAGTATTCTCAATAGGATTGTAAGCTAGATAGCCTGTTGGACGGTATAGAAGAGGAATGTAATCAGTCCAAATGACTGTGTAAATTAATGGGCATGATTAGCCCCTAGCCGGATTAAAATCATTTGTCATGGCGGACCTTTTCGCTTCAGCCCCCGGGCCCTATAGTCCGGGCTGTGTCCAAATACCCGCTCAGCTATATAAAACCGGGGTATGTGTGGAAACAAGGCGTAGGGGTCATAAGTGTTTGAACATACAAGTACCCAACTAGTTATGTTATATTACGTGGATAGTAAGAAACATCTTCCAGAGAGAATAGTTCCGTTAGGGGTTCCTTTCCCTGGGTACGCATGCGACGATGCACATGTCCGGACTGCGAACGATGGTGCAGGATACAAGACTTCTGGGGATTTATGTTATGATAAACGAATACATCTTTTGTTCATCGACCGAATATTCTCTTAAGGAATCTCGTAGTGCGGCCTCGATCACGGGGCTCAGCTGTGTCCCGATGGAAGCTGTCTTTCTGGGGTCCGTTGGGTGGACCTGGAATTTGACTATCTCGTCTGCAGGTTGAATGAGGTGGACTTGGGTCGTTTGTCTAGTATCACGTCGTCCCTGTCCATAGTGGCCCGCAGTGTTGTTAACCCTTCGGCTGCTAGGGCTTCAGATAATGCCTCCAAGGCTAGAGCTGCGGTTTTATTTTCGGCACGAAGCGCAACATCCGGATCACTGGCTAGAGTGATGATTCCATTGGGTCCGGGCATTTTAAGCTTCATGTACCCATAATGGGGTACAGCTTGAAAGCTTGTAAACACGTCCCGTCCTAGAAGGGCGTGGTATCCGCTGTTAAAAGGAGCGACCTGGAATGTGATTTCCTCAGACCTATAATTCTCCGGGGTACCGATTACCACATCGAGTGTGATTTTTCCCGCACACCGCGCTTCCCGGGTAGGGATAATTCCTCAAGGTCGCCGCTTCGCTCAATGCGGCTTTATCCATCTCCATCTTGTTGAGCGCTTCTTCATAAATCAGATTTAATTCGCTTCGCCGCCCATGAGTACTTTGGTGAGCCGAAAGCCATCTACGATCGGACTAAGGACCAGAGAGCGGCCGGTGCCCGGACAGCCCGGATTGAGGTTCATCACCGCATTAAAGGTTATAGCGAGTGTCGCTCCAAGGGTTTATTTTCGCCATACGGTAAATTTCAGCAGAAGCTTGGCGAGCTCGCTGGCGCCTATTGTTTGAGGCGAAAGTCTCAAGACCGTTAGTACTGTATTGTGTTCATTTGGCGGGATGTTGTTCCGCTTTTATGGCCCGCAAGAAGATCCTCGCCACTTTTTGCCACCGCCGAGTATCCAACATGCCTCAAGGCTATGAGTAGGTGTTGTATCCGAGTACTATGGAGCTTACATGGCCCGCCGAGCCATTCTTCCAATACGGATCTCCGCTTCTGGCGTGGGCTTTGGTTTCTTGGGGTTGGGTGGACGACTTACGAGTTTCGTCTGCTTAGTTCGGACAAAGGTTTTGGCGAGAGCGGTACTATCCCAAAATTCTGTTTGGGTCTTCCAAGCGCTCTCCATCGCACAGTACTTCCGTACTATGGTTGCCAAGCCCGTGAAACGTACTATGTCGCGGCGGCTTGTAGCATTGACGAGTCCTTCGTCCGTGCAGTTTTTGCAGAAAAGTGAGACCATGTCCTCTTCGCGGCAGTCCCTGACCTTGTTAAGCGCAAGGAGGAATCTGGCCCAGTAGCGATGTACGATTTCCTGGGGCTCTTGTCTGATGCGGGCGAGACAATTTAGGTCTAGTTTAAAGTCCGGATTTTGATCCAATCAAATGCCCGAGGGCGCGGGCGGTCCCGAGCTAAACAGCTCAGGATCCGGGGTGCCCAATTTCTTCGGTCCGATGCCCGATTCTAAGTCCGGGACCTGGGTCAGGTTTTCCTTTGAGCAGGTCTTTGGCTCAAGGAGTTCGGTGATCTGAACACAGCTTGTCCTCAAAGTTGAGGGGTAATCCGCGTGTGGTTCCTCCACAATCGCTATCTCGTGGGTGGCCGGCAGGGAC
Organism: Aegilops longissima; assembly: GCA_021605205.1. NCBI lineage: Eukaryota > Viridiplantae > Streptophyta > Magnoliopsida > Poales > Poaceae > Aegilops > Aegilops longissima. The sequence continues at coordinate 293,857,280 of CM038679.1, read as the reverse complement.
TTGATGTCCCTTTGGTCGGGTTTAAGTCCGATCCAGTCGTAGTCTGTAGCGACCCCGAGAGCGGCGATGCGATCCAAGAGCTCGTTAAGGGAGGAGAGCTCCATTGGATCCATCTGTTCGCAAGTTCAAGTGATGTGCGGGTTATGATTGATGACCGAGAAGTCATCGCCGGCGCCATCACCGATGGGGCGCCATGATAAAGCCGCCGAGCGAGCATCCGCCTACAGCCGAGCCCCTCCGAAAGTAATGTCGCCCGGACAATGAGACGAGCCATCGAGCCTCGACGGGCGATGACATGAGGAATTCTCAATGAAAGCACCAATGTCGGTGTCAAAACTGGCGGATCTCGGGTAGGGGGTCCTGATCTATGCGTCAAGGCTGATGGTAACAGGAAGCAAGGGACACAGAGGTTTACCCAGGTTCGGGCCTTCTCGATGGAGGTAAAACCCTACTTCCTTCTTGATTAATATTAATGATATGGGTAGTACAAGAGTAGATCTACCACGAGATCGTAGAGGCTAAACCCTAAGATCTAGCCTATGATGGTATGATTGTAATTGTGATCGGCCTTCTAAGGACCAACCTCTCCGGTTTATATAGGCACCGGAGAGGGATAGGGTTTACATGCAGTCGGTTACAAGGAAGGAAATATAATATCCGGATCACCAAGATGCCTTCCACGCCAAGGAAAGTCCCATCCGGACACGGGCCGAAGTCTTGAGTCTTGTATCTTCACACTTCAATAGTCCGGACATAGTACACAGTCTGGCTGTCCGGATACCCCCTAATCCAGGACTCCCTCACCGGCCACCTCCTCCCTGTCTGTCTGCCCCCTCCTCCCCCTGGATGCCTCTCACGTCGACACGCACCCCCGACCCCTCTCACTCTTCCCCGTGGCCCTCCTCTCCTCTTCTCCCTCTCTCCCGCCCGGACCGAACGCGTCCTTTGCCGCCGTCCGAAACCTCAACGGCCATAGCCACCTCCTCGCCTCTCCGAGCTATCCCCGAGGTCCGTCGTGACGCCCTCTTCCTCATCGCCGAGTCACATGATGCAGGGAGCCCCATGACGTCGTCCTCGAGCTCACCATCGCCCTCTGCATCCGACGGCCGCCGTCCTCGATACAACGTCGTCAGCACCTCCCCCGAGCCGCTGAGCCTACCCGTCGACCCGCCGTGAGCTCCTGATCCAAACCCCTCTCTTCCCCGTGTCTATTTCGTCCCCTAACTAGCTTTCCCACCATGGCCGAGCGCCGCCGTCTGCCATGGCCGGCAAGTTTGCGCTCCCGAGCTCTTCAGCTCACAGCCGAGCATACCAACGCACTCAGTGCGTTTGCAGGATCCCAAAACACCCAACCGCCGCTCCTAGAGTGCTTTGTGGCATCGTCTTGGTCGATGCCCGAACTTCAGCCACCGCTGCGAGCTCGCTTCCGGCGAGCTCGAGCCACCCTGCGCCCTCTCGTTGCCTCCCCTGGATGCGGTAGGTCATGGGCTACACCCTGGTGCCCTCGGAGCGCTAAACCGGCGCCGGTAGCGCAAGTTCGGTGTACCTCCGCCACGTTTTGGTCGCTGCCGGCGTAACTCCGGCAAAGTCGACGTGGCGCTGTAATTAGTCACTAATGACCCAGCTAATTAACCCCCTCTCTCACTGACATATGGGCCCCACGCCCTAATTAACCTGGGATTTATTTCTGTTTAGATTAAACTAACCCCACGGGCCCCACAGGTCAATTTGACCTGGCCACGTCACACGTTAACCGACCCCACACGTAAGTGTCGACTTTGTCGACGTGGTCGCTGACCCAACCCCACTGTCAATGACACTAACTGAAGATTGTCACCGACGTGTGGACCCTACACGCCGAGGTTTGACCCGGACCAGCCCTGTTGACCTGTCTGGCATCACAAAGGACGTTAATGTCGTGAAGTTAATAATTTTCTGGATTTAAATAATTCAGAAAATTCCAAAAAAATAATATAAACTCCAAAAATCATAGAAATTAATCTATAGCTCAGAATGAAATAAATTATATATGAAAAATGTTCAGAAAAATCCAATCTATCCATATGTACTGGTTTCATGCATGTTTAAGCAACTTAACCTTGCTGTTCATATCAAAACATGATAATGCACTTTATAAATTCATAGTTTGAGTTTGAATTTGAATCTTTGGTTCAAATAAGCTCAAACCCTTTTGTTCTTAGCTGCATTAGCTCAAATCACAACATATTGCCATGTCATAATCATGCATCATATTGTGCATTGCATTGATCGTGTTTCTTCTTTGTTTGCCAGTGTTGCTCCCCCTCGGTAGAAGTTGTTCCGACGTTGTGATCGTTGACACTGATGAAGACTCAATGCTATCTTCAAAAGTGCCAGGCAAGCAAAACCCCCTTGTTCATTCCGATACAATCCCACCCTCTCGCTCCTGCTCTCTTTTACTGCATTAGGACAACAACGCTTCAACTGTTACATGCTGCGGTAGTTGAATCCCTTTCCTCTGCATGACCTATCATTGCCACAGTAAATAGATGAAACCAACTACCATGAGTAGGAGTTGTTTGAGCCCTGATGTGCCTACTCATTCATGCTTGTTGTCATGCCTGCTACTGCTTAGAGTTGAGTCAGGTCTGATTCATCGGGAATGAACTGGAATGTGGTGAACATGTCCTACTGTTGAGAGCAAAGTGTGTGAACACGATTTCGTAAAGGTAGCAGTGAGAGGCCATGTGAGAGTACATGGTGGGTTGTCTCATTCCAGCCGCCCTCAAGAACTGAGTTCTGTGTTTGTGATCCATGAACAGCTACTACCACGCATTGGAATGCTTAAGTGCCCCTCTCGACTTATTAATCGCTTAGATCTCTGTCCAGGAGTTGCAACTAGTTTCTGGTGTTTGTAGGATATGTGTTGGGGGCCGTGTGTAGCGCTGACCCTAGGGGGGGCTATGTTGCGGTAGAGACACGAGGCACGGCGTACCGGATCCGGCCGGATCCGGTCCGGGGCCACCTCCCCAAGCCTCCCCGGCCTCTTCCTCCTCGTCTCCAGCGACGAATCCCGGCCGTCCTCGTCGTCCGTGCCCGAAGGTTGACTTTCCTCTCCCCCGAAATCCACTTAGTCCCGAATAGTTGCATATTTTTAGCCATTTTCGTCGCATCATAACTCTCTGCATATTGCTCCGTTTCATGCGTGGAATATATCAAATTGTTCGCCTCGACGAGTACATCATTTCATCTCATTGCATCATTTTCATTTCAGCTCTTCTTGATGCCTGAATCATCGTTGCAAGAGGGCTATGTGATGTTAGTTTCAGATTCTTATCAGAACATGCACTTTTGTCATTTTTGCCATGATTGATGTGTGCATCCTATGAACTTGAGTCCTACATGTGTTTTGTAATATGACATGCCATCTTTACAGGGGTGTATGCCATGTATTTTTGTGATCCCTGAGGTGATTAGCACAAGCATGCAAACTAGGCTTCATGATGTTGCTGATTTCCGCCCCTGTTCTGCTGATATTTTTATGCCATGTAAACTTGGTGCTACCGAGAGATCCATGCTTATTTTGAGATACTTCAGTAAGGATGTTTTGAACATATGATTATTCTCTATCCATCCATGCCCTTGTTTGCAATTATGGAGTGCCATAGCTTGAGTCAATCGAGCTCTACTTTTGCTATAAAATGTTTCCTGGCAGGTTGTTTACATGTTATTCAATTTTGCCAAGGTTGTTGTAGTTGATCCGTGTATGCTATGATGTTGTTCTTGCCATGTATATCTTCTATGCCATGTCTTCTTACTGTGAGTTGCCTTGCCATGCCATGTATTGCTCTGTGGTGAGTGGTTCAAGCTCACCAACATGCCTACTTGTTATCTGTTTATGCCATGCTCCAGTTTTGCACTAAGTCTGAATCTGTTTATGTTTTTGCTATATTCACATGCTTGCAACTGTATTTTATGATCCCTTTTGGCTTATGGTCACTAAGGGACTTTTGTTCTATGCATTTAGTAGATTCATGCCATGCCTTTGTTTGCCATGATAAGTTCCTGTAGCATGTTGTTTGATAGCTGTAAACATGTTAACTTTGATGTTATTTTCGCCATGTCTCGTGAATTTCGCTAAGTCTGTGAACTGTTATTATTTGCAATCTTGCCATGTCTTTTGAGCATGTTCTAGTGATTTCGGAGATAGCTCAGTGTTCATGTTTTGTCATGCTTTACCTGTACATCATGCCCATGCCTTTTGTTATTATGTTGAGGTCCCTGTAGCATGTTGTTTTGATGCTTGCAATATGCCTAGTTGCTGTTTTGGACATTGTTGTCATGACTTGTATAGGGTGTATGTGTTGAACCGTTGCTCCGTTTTGAGTGTGCTCTATATGAAACTTGCTTGATTTTGCATGTAGTTTCATATTATCATGTTGCATCCTTGGTTTGAGGTGTTTGCTTGATGTTGGTATGCATTTTGCATCAATGCCATGCTTAACTTGTTTTGCTCATATCTTCTAGGCCGTAACTCCGAATTAAATGAACTTTATATGTAACTTGACTAGAATTTCGTGTAGATCATCTTGGTGCATCTTAACTTGCTGTTTAACAACTTGAACATAAGGTTTTTTCAGATCTGGACCAATTTCGAAATTTGCATATGAGGACTTACCGGAATTGTTATATGTTGTTCCCGGCCTCATTTAAACTTGCTTTGATGTGTTGTTCTTGTTTGCATCATATCTTGCCATGAGTAGCTTCATGTAGCTTTGTCATGCATCATGCTTGTTGTGCATCATGTCTTGTTTATGTGTGGTGTGTTTAATATGTTGTGTGCTTCTTCTTGTTAGTTCCTGTTTCGTTGCGATCGTGAAGGTTCGTTCGTCTACGCTCGGTTCGGCTTCATCCGTTCGTCTTCTTCATGGACTCGTTCTTCTTCCTTGCGGGATTTCAGGCAATATGACCGCTACCCTGGATCTCACTACTATCATTGCTATGCTAGTTGCTTCGTTCTATAGCTATGCTGCGCTACCTATTACCTGTTCATCAAGCCATCCCAAATTGCCATGAACCTCTAACCTTTGACACCCTTCCTAGCAAACCGTTGCTTGGCTATGTTACCGCTTTGCTCAGCCCCTCTTATAGCGTTGCTAGTTGCAGGTGAAGATGAAGTTTGTTCCTTGTTGGAACATGGAGATGTTGTTCCTTGTTGGAACATGTTTACTTGTTGGGATATCACAATATATCTTATTTAATTAATGCATCTATATACTTGTTAAAGGGTGGAAGGCTCGGCCTTATGCAGTGTTTTGTTCCACTCTTGCCGCCCTAGTTTCCGTCATATCGGTATTATGTTCCCGGATTTTGCGTCCCTAACGCGGTTGGGTGATTTATGGGACCCCTTGACAGTTCGCTTTGAATAAGACTCCTCCAAAGAAGGCCCAACATTGGTTTTACCATTTGCCTCACCTAGCCCTTTTTCCCTTGGGTTTAGGAGCCCGAGGGTCATCTTTATTTTCGAGACCTGATCGGGTCTTCCGGGAGAAGGAATATCCTTCGATTGATCGCGAGAGCTTATCATGTGCTAAGTTGGGACACCCTGCGGTATAAACTTTCGAGAGCCGTGCCCGCGGTTATGTGGCAGATGGGAATTTGTTAATGCCCGGTTGTAGTAAACTTGAAGCAAACTCTTCTAAAATACACCAACCGTGTGCGTAACCGTGAGTGTCTCTTTTCGGGGTTGATCAAGAGGAGAACACGGTTTCTGGGTTATGTCTGACGTAAGTAGGAGTTCAGGATCACTTCTTGATCATTACTAGTTGGCGACCGTTCCTTTGCTTCTCTTCTCGCTCTCATTTGCGTATGTTAGCCACCATATATGCTTAGTCGCTGTTGCAACCTCACCACCTTTACCCCTTCCTTTCCCTTTAAGCTTTGCTAGTCTTGATACCCATGGTAATGGGATTCTTTGAGTCCTCGTGGCTCTGATTACTACACCACCGATTCTTGGTACAGGTTATGCGATGATCATGACGTGAGAGCGATGTTTGCTTGTATTGGAGTTCTTCTTACGCTTCTTCTTCGATCGGGGATAGGTTCGTGTCGGCCTTTGGGCTAGCAGGTGGTGGATGTCGTTTGAGTTTCTGTTTATGTTTCATCCGTAGTCGGATGTTGATCTTGTATTGTTGTATTGTTGTATTCATGTGACATTGTATGTATTGGATGTATCCCACTATTATGTAATGTTGATGTAATGATATCCACCTTGCAAAAGCGTTCCAATATGCGGGTCTATCCTTGGTGGGACCGTCGAGTTCCTTTTGGATAGGGTCTCATATTGGGCGTGACATCTCTAGTCCAGGTTTATCGCCTATTCGGGTTCCATCCGCGAGGAGATCCGGCCGGGGTGTCGCTCACGGCCCCAAACGATGAGAGCAGGGTTCCCAAGGCACCAAACGGGCGTCCCGGTACACCGTGCCTCATGTCTCTACCGCAACATAGCCCACCCCTAGGGTCAGCGCTACGCACGGCCCCCAACACATATCCTACAAACACCAGAAACTAGTTGCAACTCACGGACAGAGATTGAGGCGATTAATAAGCCGAGTTACCGGAACCCAATGTGTGGTAGTAGCTGTTTCATGGATCACAAACACGTAACTTCGGTTCTCGAGGGCGGCTGCAATGAGACAACCCACCATGTACTCCTACATGGCCTCTCACCGCCACCTTTACCAAATTGTGTTCACACACTTAGCTCTCAACAGTAGGACATGTTCACACACCTCCGATTCATCCCCGATGAATCAGACCTGACTCAACTCTAAGCAGTAGCAGACATGACAAACAAGCATGTATGATTAGGCACATCAGGTCTCAAACAACTCCTAATCATGCTAGTGGGTTTCATCTATTTCTTTGTGGAATGACAGTCATGCAGAGGATAAAGGGTTCAGCTACGCAGCAAGTAACAGATGAATCGTTGTTGTCCTAATGCAGTAAAAGAGAGCAGGAGGCGAGAGAGTGGGATTGTATCGAATGAACAAGGGGTTTTGTTTGTTCGGCACTTCGAAGATAGCATTGAGTCTTCATCGTTGTCAACGATCACAACATCGGTACAACGTCTACCGAGGGGCAACAAATACCGGCAACAGAGAAGAAACACAATCAATGCAATGCACAATATGATGCATGATCATGACATGGTAAAATGAGTGTGTTGGGCTAATGCAACTACAACCAGATGGATTTGAGCTATTTTGAACAAAAGATTCAGAGTTCAAACTCATCATGGTCATTATTAGTGCTTTATTTTTTCTGCACTAAACAGCAGGTTAACTTGTTTAAACATGCATGAAACCAGTACATATGGATAGATTGAATTTTTCTGATCATTTTTCATATATAACTTATTTGATTTGGAGCTACGGTTGAATTACTATGATTTTTAGAAGTTAGCACTATTTTCTGGAATTTCCTGTATTAAAATAAATCCAGAAAATAGCTTAATTCGTCGGCATGACATCAGTGTGACATCAGCAGGTCAACACGCCAGGTCCAGGTCAAACCTGACCAGTGGGACCCATACGTCGTTGTCTCGGTGCTGTTTAGTGTCAATGACAGTGAGGCGGGTCAGCAGACACGTCGACAAGTCAATCTCGACGTGTGAGGTCACCGTGTTTAGATTAATCTTAATCTATTTTGTTAGCTGGTTAGTTAGGCAGCAGGCCCGCATGTCGGCGAGTGTGGGTTAATTAGCGGGTCATTAACTGCTAATGATGGTGCCACGTCGACGGCTAAACGCCGGTGCTAAGCACAGCACGGCGGCATCGCCCGTCCGGCCAACTCCGGCGACGAGAGGTCACGCGGCCGGGCGCGTTGGAACGCCCGTAGCTGGGCGCATCTGATGGTGGTGGTGGCTGGATCTGGGGTGGTCTGTGGCGGCACCGGCGATGACAACAGCGGCGGCCGGAGTTCGGGATAGCGCGGGCGCGGGGCTGCAGTGCTCGGGCGAGCCAACGGAGTGGCTAGGCAGCCTCCTGGAGGCGCCAGGAGGATATCAGTACCCTTGGAGCGAGCAAGAGAAGCTCGAGAGCATGGGTTCGCCGGTCATGGCGGACGGCGGCCTCGGGTGATCTCGGGGCTGCGGCTAGAGGGTGAAAATGACGCGGGGAAGAGAGGGGAAAAGCGGTGCAGCTCACAGGGAGATCGATGAGCAGATCAGTGGGCTCGGGGGCGACCGGGGCGAGGCGAATCGATGAACGGCGTCCGGCGGTACCGAGGTTGAAGACGAGCAGATGGCGGCGATGCAGGGCCTCCGGCGAAGCGTGGCTCGGTGGGGAGGGCGTGGGCGTCGCGGCGGAGGTATTGGACAGCACGGGGAGGCGAGGGGATAACGGTGGACGCGGTGGCAGTGAACGGCGGCGACGGCGTGTTCGGGCGTGCGTGAGAGAGCGAGACATAGGAGGGAAACGAGGGCGAGGAAGGGAGCGAGGGGTTCCAGGGGGTTGTGTGGCGCTCGGGGCCGACTCCAGCAGCGGCAAGGTGCAGGAGGTGGCGAAGGCGTGGTCACAAGATGTCAAGGCTGCGCGTGCCCCTGTCCTCGGGCGTGAGGAAGGGGATGGTGGCAGGGCGCTGGATCGGGCCGCTTTGTTGGGCCGCAGTGAGCGCTTGTAAGGTTTCTCTCTGTCTTATTTCTATTTTCTGCTCTGTTCTCTATTTATGCAAATTTGTTTAGATTTGGTTTTCAAACCAAATCACTTTAATAAATTCTGAAAATAATTGTGGGCATTAAATGAATTATTACAGAGGCCCTTAACTATTTTCAGAATTATTGGAGCATTTAAAGATATTAATAGTATTTAAATGCCCCAATTCAAATACAATATGGGTTATTCAAAAATCCAGAATGGCCTAAGAATATGTGCATCATTTTTGGCAGAGGTTTTCACCTTTATCAAAAATAATGAACTTTTCTAAAGGGCATTCTGGGTTCATTGAAAATATTTTTATTTTGATCCTAATTGCATTTCATTTAGTGTTAGGGCTTGTCATCCCCATTGTCACGCCCAATATGCGACCCTATCCAAAAGGAACTCGAAGGTCCCACCAAGGATAGACCCGCATATTGGAACGCTTTTGCAAGGTGGATATCATTACATCAACATTACATAATAGATAGGGATACATACATAAGGCACAAATGCCACAAGAATACATCAACATCGTATACAAGATCAACATCCGACTACGGATGAAACATAAACAGAAACTCAAACGACATCCACCCTGCTAGCCTAGGCTGCCGACCTGGAACCTATCCCCTGATCAAAGAAGAAGCAGAAGGAGAACTCCAATACAAGCAAACATCACTCTCACGTCATGATCATCGCATAACCTGTACCTGCAACTGGTGGTGTAGTAATCTGTGAGCCACGAGGACTCAGCAATCCCATTACCATGGGTATCAAGACTAGCAAAGCTTAAAGGGAAAGGAAGGGGTAAAGGTGGTGAGGTTGCAGCAGCGACTAAGCATATATGGTGGTTAACATACGCAAATGAGAGCGAGAAGAGAAACAAAGGAACGGTCGTCAACTAGTAATGATCAAGAAGTGATCCTGAACTCCTACTTACGCCGACATAACCCGAAACCGTGTTCTCCTCTCGATCAACCCGAAAAGAGACACTCACTGTTACGCACACGGTTGGTGTATTTTAGAAGAGTTTACTTCAAGTTTACTACAACGGATATTAACAAATTCCCATCGCCACATAACATGAGCACGGCTCTCGAAAGTTTATACCTGCAGGGTGTCCCAACTTAGCCCATGATAAGCTCTCGCGATCAACGAAGGATATTCCTTCTCCCGGGAAGACCCAATCAGTCTGGAATCCGGCTACAAGACATTTCGACAAAGAATAAAACAAGACCAGCAAAGCCACCCGGATGTGCCGACAAATCCCGATAGAGTCGCGATACTCGTTCTCGTGGCACACCGGATAAGTCAAGCTACGAGTAAAACCAACCTCGAGTTGCCCTGTGGTGCCCCAAGAAGTTGCTTTCGGTTCGGACCAACACTCGAAGGAGCACCGCCCGGGGGCTAAAATAAAGATGACCCTCGGGCTCCGAAACCCAAGGGAAAAAGGGCTAGGTGAGGCAAATGGTAAAACCAATGTTGGGCCTTTTTGGAGGAGTCTTATTCAAAGCGAACTGTCAAGGGGGTCCCATAAATCACCCAACCGCGTTAGGGACGCAAAATCCGGGAACATAATACCGATACGACGGAAACTAGGGCGGCAAGAGTGGAACAAAACACCAGGCATAAGGCCGAGCCTTCCACCCTTTACCAAGTATATAGATGCATTAATTAAATAAGATATATTGTGATATCCCAACAAGTAAACATGTTCCAACAAGGAACAACATCTCCATGTTCCAACAAGGAACAAACTTCATCTTCACCTGCAACTAACAACGCTATAAGAGGGGCTGAGCAAAGCGGTAACATAGCCAAGCAATGGTTTGCTAGGAAGGGTGACAAAGGTTAGGGGTTCATGGCAATTTGGGATGGCTTGAGCAGCATGTGATAGGTAGCGCAGCATAGCGGAAGAACGAAGCAACTAGCATAGCAATGATAGTAGTGAGATCCAGGGTAGCGGTCATCTTGCCTGAAATCCCGCAAGGAAGAAGAACGAGTCCATGAAGAAGATGAATCCACGAAGACGAACCAAGCGTAGATGAACGAATCCTCACGAACGCAACGAAACAGGAACTAACAAGAAGAAGCACACAACATAGTAAACACACCACACATGAACAAGACATGATGCTCAACCAAGCATGATGCATGACAAGTCTACATGAAGCTACCCATGGCAAGAGATGATGCATACAAGAGCAACACATCAAGGCAAGTTTAAATGAGGCCGGAAGCAACATATAACAATTCCGGTAAGTCCTCATATGCAAATTTCGAAATTGGTCCAGATCTGAATAAACCTTAAGTTCAAGTTGTTAAACAGCAAGTTAAGATGCACCATGATGATCTACACGAAATTCTAGTCAAGTTACATATAAAGTTCATTAAATTCGGAGCTACGTCCTAGAAGATATGAGCAAAACAAGATAAGCATGGCATTGGTGCAAAATGCATCCAAACATCAAGCAAACACCTCAAAACAAGGATGCAACATGATAATATGAAACTACATGCAAAATCAAGCAAGTTTCATATAGAGCACACTCAAAACGGAGCAACGGTGCAACACACACCCTATACAAGTTTAAAGGACAAGCTGTCCAAAACAGCAACTAGGCATATTGCAAGCACCAAAACTCTAAGCTACAGCATCTCAACGTAATAACAAAAGGCATGGGCATGATGCACAGGTAAAGCATGACAAAACATGAACACTGAGCTATCTCCAGAAATCACTAGAACATGCTCAAACACACATGGCAAGATTGCAAATAATAACAGTTTCAGACTTATCAGGAAATAACATCAGGTTGCAATGTCTAGAGCTATGAAACAACATGCTACAGGAACTTATCATGGCAAACAAAGGAATGGCATGAATCTACTAAATGCATATAACAAATGTCCCTTACTGACCATGAGCCAAAAAGGATCAGAAAATATGATGGCACCCATGTAAACATGGCAAGTTATATGACAGATTCATACATGGCAGGAACAACGATAAGTAGGCATGTTGGTGAGCTTGAACCACTCACCACAGAGCAATAAATGGCATGGCAAGGAACCCAACAGTAATAATACATGGCATAGAAGCTATACATGGCAAGAACAACATCATAGCATACACGGATCAACTACAACAACCTTGGCAAAATTGAAGAACATGTAAACAACCTGCCAAGAAACATTTATAGAAAAAGTAGAGCTCGATTGACCCAAGCTATGGCACTCCATAATTGCAAAAAAGGGCATGCATGGATAGAGAATAACCATATGTTCAAAACATCCTTACTTAAGTATCTCAAAATAAGCATGGATCACTCGGTAGCATCAAGTTTACATGGCATAAAAATATCAGCGGAATAGGGGCTGAAATCAGCAACATCATGAAGCCTAGTTTGTATGCTTGTGCTAGTCACCACAGAGATCACAAAAATACATGGCATACACCCCTGTAAAGATGGCATGGCATATTACAAAACACATGTAGGACTCAAGTTCATAGGGTGCACACATCAATCATGGCAAAAATGACAAAAGTGCATGTTCGATAAGAATCAAACTAACATCACATAGCCCTCTTCTAACAGAATTTCAAGGTCAAGATGAGCTCAAATGAAAATGATGCAATGAGATGAAATGATGTACTCGTCGAGGCGAACAATTTGACATATTACACGCACGAAACGGAGCAGTATGCAATAAGTTATGGCATGACGAAAATGCAACAAAATTATCACAGGTAAAAGACTTGGACGAAAATCGAGGGGGGAAGTCAACCTCGGATCTAGGGTTCCCGGGCGCGGATGCCGAGGACGGCCGGAGCACGCCGGAGTTGGGGCCAGGGTGGCCCGATCTGGCCGGAGGGAGTCCGAGGCGGCGGGGACGGGCACCGGCGTGGAGGGCGGCGACCGGAGGGACACCGGGCGGGCCGGGCGCTTAGGCGTGGCGCCGGCCGGCGGGACGCGCGCGCCTTGACGAGGTAAGGGCGGCGCCGACCAGGGCGGCGCGGCGGCGGAGGCCAGGCCCGGTCGGAGGACGCGCGGCAGGAGCGGGCACGCCTTGGCGATGGCGGCGCCGGCAGAGAGCGGAGGCCGCGGGAGCGGCGCTGCTGGCCGGAAAGGGCGGCGGCGCTGCGGGCGTTCGCGGCCTGCTCGGCCGCCTGGCGCCGCGGGACAGCGACGGCGGACGGCGGCGGCAAGGACAGGTGGCGCGGTCGGATTGGATTGGCGACGGGCGGACATGTCCGGCTGCGGCGGGACGTGTCCGATGGCGGAGGGCGATTTCTAGGGTTTCGGGGGGATTTGACCGCGAATTTCGGAGGGGGAGGTGTATTTATAGGTAGAGGGAGCTAGGAGTGTCCAAATGAGGTGCGGTTTTCGGCCACGCGATCGTGATCGAACGACCGAGAGCATGGAGGGGAGTTTGCTGGGTTTTGGGCCACTTTGGAGGGTGTTGGGCTGCAAAGAGAAGGAGGCTTTTGCGGTTACCGGTTAACTGTTGAGTACCAAACGACCTCCAAATGGCACGAAACTTGACAAAGCGGTTCACGGTGCTATACCAAGGCCTCTTGGCAAACCTCGGTCCATTCCGAGACCGTTTAACACCCTTTACTAAAAGAGGTAAAAGGGGGCCGGAGACATAGGAGTGCCGGATTGCAAAAGCGGACAACGGGAAAATGCTCGGATGCATGAGACGAACACGTATGCAAAATGAAATGCACATGACGACATGATATAAAATGCAGATGATGACATGGCAAAGTGCAACACGCAAGCAAATGACCTGGCAACGACGGCAAATAACTGACGGACACCTGGCACATCGAATCCGGGGCGTTACACCCATTTCAAGTTTCATGAAATTTTAAACATGATGCACACATGAAGGACTAGCCTAGAGCATACTAGAACTAGGGATGTGACACACTAAGCGGTAGCGATAGTCGTAGAAGCAATAGTTGGTGAGATGACAACGATGCAACGATGGAGATCAAGGTGTCCAGCCGGTGATGATGGTGGTCATGACGGTGCTTTGGAGATGGAGATCAAAGGCACAAGATGATGATGGCCATATCATATCACTTATTTTGATTGCATGTGATGTTTATCCTTTATGCATCTTATTTCGCTTAGTACGGCGGTAGCATTATAAGATGATCTCTCACTAAATTTCAAGGTACAAGTATTCTCCCTGAGTATGCACCGTTGCTACAGTTCGTTGTGCCGAGACACCACGTGATGATCGGGTGTGATAAGCTCTACATTCACATACAACGGTTCAAGCCAGTTTTGCACACACAGAATACTGGGGTTAAACTTGACGAGCCTAGCATATGCAGATATGGCCTCGGAACACTGAGACCGAAAGGTTGAGCGTGAATCATATAGTAGATATGATCAACATAGTGATGTTCACCATTGAAGACTACTCCATCTCACGTGATGATCGGACATGGTTTAGTTGATATGGATCACGTGATCACTTAGATGATTAGAGGGATGTCTATCTAAGTGGGAGTTCTTAAGCAATATGATTAATTGAACTTTAATTTATCATGAACTTAGTACCTGATAGTATTTTGCATGTCTATGTTTGTAGATAAATGGCCCGTGCTACTGTTCCTTTGAATTTTAATGCGTTCCTAGAGAAATCTAAGTTGAAAGATGATGGTAGCAACTACATGGACTGGGTCCGTAACTTGAGGATTATTCTCATTGCTGCACAGAAGAATTACGTCCTGGAAGCACCGCTAGGTGCTAGACACGCTGCAGGAGCAACACGGGATGTTATGAACTCCTGGCAGAGCAAAGCTGATGAGTACTCGATAGTTCAGTGTGCCATGCTTTACGGCTTAGAACCGGGACTTCAACGACGTTTTGAACGTCATGGAGCATATGAGATGTTCCAAGAGTTGAAGTTAATATTTCAAGCAAATGCCCGGATTGAGAGATATGAAGTCTCCAATAAGTTCTACAGCTGCAAAATGGAGGAGAATAGTTCTGTCAGTGAACATATACTCAAAATGTCTGGGTACCACAATCACTTGACTCAGCTAGGAGTTAATCTTCCGGTTGATAGTGTCATTGACAGAGTTCTTCAATCACTACCACCAAGCTACAAAAGCTTCATGATGAACTATAATATGCAAGGGATGGATAAGACAATTCCCGAGCTCTTCGCGATGCTAAAAGCTGTGGAGTAGAAATCAAGAAGGAGCATCAAGTGTTGATGGTTAACAAGACCACTAGTTTTGAGAAAAAGGGCAAAGGGAAGAAGGGGAACTTCAAGAAGAACGGCAATCAAGTTGCTGCTCAAGTGAAGAAGCCCAAGTCTAGACCTAAGCCTGAGACTGAGTGCTTCTACTGCAAAGGGACTGGTCACTGGAAGCGGAACTGCCCCAAGTATTTGGTGGATAAGAAGGATGGCAAAGTGAAAGGTATATTTGATATACATGTTATTGATGTGTACATTACTAATGCTCGTAGTAGCGCCTGGTTATTTGATACTGGTTCTGTTTCTCACATTTGCAACTTGAACAGGGGCTACGGATTAAGCGAAGATTGGCTAAGGACGAGGTGACGACGCGCGTGGGAAATGGTTCCAAAGTCGATGTGATCGCCGTCGGCACGCTACCTCTACATCTACCTTCGGGATTAGTTTTAGACCTGAATAATTGTTATTTGGTGCCAGCGTTAAGCATGAACGTTATATATGGATCTTGTTTGATGCGAGACGGTTATTCATTTAAATCAGAGAATAATGGTTGTTCTATTTATATGAGTAATATCTTTTATGGTCATGCATCCTTGATGAGTGGTCTATTTTTATTGAATCTCGATAGTAGTGATACACATATTCATAGTATTGAAGCCAAAAGATATAATAATGATAGTGCAACATATTTGTGGCACTACCATTTAGGTGATATTGGTGTAAAGCGCATGAAGAAACTCCATGCTGATGGGCTTTTGGAATCACTTGATGCTTGCGAACCATGCCTCATGGGAAAGATGACTAAGACTCCGTTCTCCGGAACAATGGGGCGAGCAACAGACTTGTTGGAAATAATCATACCGATGTATGCGGTCCGATGAGTGTTGAGGCTCGCAGCGGGTATCATTATTTTCTGACCTTCACAGATGATTTGAGTAGATATGGGTATATCTACTTGATGAAACATAAGTCTGAAACATTTGAAAAGTTCAAAGAATTTCAGAGTGAAATGGAAAATCATCGTAACAAGAAAATAAAGTTTCTACGATCTGATCGTGGAGGTGAATATTTCAGTTACGAGTTTGGTCTTCATTTGAAATAATGTGGAATAGTTTCGCAACTCACGCCACCTGGAACACCACAGCGTAATGGTGTGTCCGAACGTTGTAATCGTACTTTATTAGATATGGTGTGATCTATGATGTCTCTTACTGATTTACCGCTATTGTTTTGGGGTTATGCTTTAGAGACGGTTGCATTCACGTTAAATAGGGCACCATCTAAATCTGTTGAGACGACACCATATGAACTGTGGTTTGGCAAGAAACCCAAGTTGTCGTTTCTTATAGTTTGGGGTTGCGATGCTTATGTTAAAAAGTTTCAACCTGATAAGCTCGAACCCAAATCGGAGAAATGTGTCTTCATAGGATACCCAAAGGAGACTGTTGGGTACTCCTTCTATCATAGATATGAAGGCAAGATATTCATTGCTAAAAATGGATCCTTTCTAGAGAAGGAGTTTCTTTCGAAAGAAGTGAGTGGGAGGAAAGTAGAACTTGATGAGGTAATTGTACCTGCTCCCTTATTGGAAAGTAGTTCATCACATAAATCAGTTCCAGTGATTCCTACACCAATAAGTGAGGAAGCTATTGATGATGATCATGAAACTTCTGTTCAAATTACTACCGAACCTCGTAGGTCAGCCAGAGTAAGATTCGCACCAGAGTGGTACGGTAATCCTGTTCTGGAGGTCATGTTACTTGACCATGACGAATCTACGAACTATGAGGAAGCAATGATGAGCCCAGATTCCGTGAAATGGCTTGAGGCCATGAAATCTGAGATGAGATCCATGTATGAGACCAAAGTATGGACTTTGGTTGACTTTCCCGATGATCGACAAGCCATAGAGAATAAATGGATCTTCAAGAAGAAGACTGACGCTGACGGTAATGTTACTGTCTACAAAGCTCGACTTGTTGCAAAAGGTTTTCGATAAGTTCAAGGAGTTGACTACGATGAGACCTTCTCACCCGTAGCGATGCTTAAGTCTGTCCGGATCATGTTAGCAATTGCCGCATTTTATGATTATGAAATATGGCAAATGGATGTCAAAACTGCATTCCTTAATGGATAGAGTTGTATATGATGCAACCAGAAGGTTTTGTCGATCCAAAAGGTGCTAACAAAGTGTGCAAGCTCCAGTGATCCATTTATGGACTGGTGCAAGCCTCTCGGAGTTGGAATATACGCTTTGATAGTGTGATCAAACCATATGGTTTTATACGGACTTTTGGAGAAGCCTGTATTTACAAGAAAGTGAGTGGGAGCTCTGTAGCATTTCTGATATTATATGTGGATGACATATTGTTGATCGGAAATGATACTGAATTTCTGAATAGCATAAAAGGATACTTGAATAAGAATTTTTAAATGAAAGACCTCGGTGAAGCTGCTTATATATTGGGCATCAAGATCTATAGAGATAGATAAGAAGCTTAATTGGACTTTCACAAAGCACATACCTTGATAAAGTTTTGAAGAAGTTCAAAATGGGTCAAGCAAAGAAAGGGTTCTTGCCTGTGTTACAAGGTGTGAAGTTGAGTCAGACTCAATGCCCGACCACTGCAGAAGATAGAGAGAAAATCAAAGTCATTCCCTATGCCTCAGCCATAGGTTCTATCATGTATGCAATGATGTGTACCAGACCTGATGTGTGCCTTGCTATTAGTTTAGCAGGGAGGTACCAAAGTAATCCAGGAGTAGATCACTGGACAGCGGTAGAACATCCTGAAATAGCTGAAAAGGACTAAGGATATGTTTCTCGTCTATGGAGGTGACAAAGAGCTCGTCGTAAATGGTTACGTCAATGCAAGCTTTGACACTGATCCGGATGACTCTAAGTCACAAACAGGATACGTACTTATATTGAATGGTGGAGCTGTCAGTTGGTGCAGTTCTAAGCAAAGCATCGTGGCGGAATCTACATGTGAAGCAGAGTACATAGTTGTTCGGAAGCAGCAAATGAAGGAGTCTGGATGAAGGAGTTCATATCCGATCTAGGTGTCATACCTAGTGCATCGGGTCCAATGAAAATCTTTTGTGACAATACTGGTGCAATTGCCTTGGCAAAGGAATCCAGATTTCACAAGAGAACCAAGCACATCAAGAGACGCTTCAATTCCATCCGCGATCAAGTCAAGGAGGGAGACATAGAGATTTACAAAATACATATGGATCTGAATGTTGCAGACCCGTTGACTAAGCCTCTCTCACGAGCAAAACATGATCAGCACCAAGACTCCATGGGTGTTAGAATCATTACTGTGTAATCTAGATTATTGCCTCTAGTGAAAGTGGGAGACTGAAGGAAATATGCCCTAGAGGCAATAATAAAGTTGTTATTTATATTTCCTTATATTATGATAAATGTTTATTATTCATGCTAGAATTGTATTAACCGGAAACTTAGTACATGTGTGAATACATAGACAAACGGAGTGTCCCTAGTATGCATTTACTGGACTAGCTCGTTAATCAAAGATGGTTAAGTTTCCTAGCCATAGACATGTGTTGTCATTTGATGAATGGGATCACATCATTAGAGAATGATGTGATGGACAAGACCCATCTGTTAGCTTAGCACTATGATCGTTTAGTTTATTGCTATGACTTATACATGTTCCTATGACTATGAGATTATGCAACTCCCGAATACCGGAGGAACACTTAACACTTAGTGTGCTATCAAACATCACAACGTAACTGGGTGATTATAAAGATCTATAGGTGTCTCCGATGGTGTTTGTTGAGTTAGCATAGATCGAGATTAGGATTTGTCACTCCGAGTATCAGAGAGGTATCTCTGGTCCCTCTCGGTAATGCTCATCACTATAAGCCTTGCAAGCAATGTGACTAATGAGTTAGTCACGGGATGATGCATTACGGAACGAGTAAAGAGACTTGCCGGTAACGAGATTGAACTAGGTATGATGATACCGTCGATCGAATCTCGGGCAAGTAACATACCGATGACAAAGGGAACAACGTATGTTGTTATGCGGTTTGACTGATAAAGATCTTCATAGAATATGTAGGAGTCAATATGAGCAGGTTACGCTATTGGTTATTGACCGGAGAGGTGTCTCAGTCATGTCTACATAGTTCTCGAACCTGTAGGGTCCGCACGCTTAACGTTCGATGATGATTTGTATTATGAGTTTCGTGTTTTGATGAACCGAAGTTTGTTCGGAGTCCCGAATGAGATCACGGACATGACGAGGAGTCTCGAAATTGTCGAGGCATAAAGATTCATATATTGGAAGGCTACATTCGGACACCGGAATGGTTCGGGTCTTTTTGGATAAGTTTCGGAGTACCGGGGGTTATCGGAACCCCCCCCCCTGGGAGGTTAATGGGCCACCATGGGCCTTAGTGGAGAAGAGAGAGGGTCGGCCAAGAGGTGGCATGCGCCCCCCCTTTCCCAGTCCGAATTGGACAAGGGGTGTGGGCGGCGCCCCCCTCCTTCCCTTCTTCTCCTACTCCGAATAGGAAAGTGGGGACCAAATCCTACTTGGGTCGGCCTCCTGTCCTCCCCCCCCCCCTTTATATACGTGGGAGGGGGCACCCCAAAGACACACCAAAGTTTCTCTTAGCCATGTGCGGTGCCCCCCTCCACAGTTACACACCTCGGTCATATCGTCGTAGTGCTTAGGCGAAGCCCTGCGCCGGTAACTTCATCATCACCGTCACCACGCCGTCATGCTGACGGAACTCTCCCTCAGCCTCAACTGGATCAAGAGTTCGAGGGACTTCACCGAGCTGAATGTGTGCAGATCGCGGAGGTGCCGTATGTTCGGTACTTGGATCGGTTGGATCGCGAAGATGTTCGACTACATCAACTGCATTACTAAACACTTCCGCTTTCGTTCTACGAGGGTACGTGGACACACTCTCCCCGCGTTGCTACGCATCTCCTAGACAGATCTTGCATGATCGTAGGAATTTTTTTGAAATACTACGTTCCCCAAGAAGAACACCAACGAAGTGGCCGCCGAGGAAGCGACGTTGGTCGTGGCTCTTGAGGTGGCGGCTCCTGGAGCTCGGGCGAGCTGCCTCGAGGTGGCGGCTGGAGGGCCGACGCGGTCCGAGGCTCCCGAGGTGGAAGCCCCCGAGGCTCAAGCAAGCCGTCTTGGGGCGGAGGTTGAGGGGTTGACGCAGCTTGACACCCCCGAGGTTGTCCCCTCAGGAGCCCCGCCAACTGCCCCAGGCGACGGCGGTCGCGCCCAGGGCTTCGGTCAGCTTCGCCTGAACTTCGGAGCATTCCACGAGCGGAAGGTGCTCCCTAGCTGCAATGGGGGCAGCTACCCACCGTTGAAGCAGACGAAATACATTGCCAAAGACGAGTACATACCTCATCTGCGTGATTTCCTGAGTGTTGCATCCCTTCCTGACCACCACTCTTCAGGGCCCCGTCGGTTGGTGCGGCGAGATCTCCAGGAGGGCAGCCACCGTCAGTCATTGGCTCGCCACTGACCCTCAGCTCCCCTCGCCAGGCCGATGCGTGCGGCTCAGGGCCCCCTACTGAGGAGGGTGCGCTAACTGGGGGTCTTGATCCTGCGTTCTTGTCGTCCCTCCTTCACAGTCCGGTCTGGGGTGCTGGAGGCGTGCCGAGGGCTCCTCCATTGGTTATCTCCCGCAGCTGGGCGGCCTCATCCCCGGCTTCGTCTTCAAGCCACAAAATCCCTATGACCATATGATAGATATTTTGTTGAATTTGCTCCCACTACTATTCATGAGAAGAATTTTGCTTATGTGGAGAGTAGTAAATTTTCTATGCTTGTAGATCATGAAAAGAATGCTTTAGGTGCTGGTCATATTGTTGAATTCATTCATGATGCTACTGAATATTATATGAGGGAGGAACATATGCTTGTAGGAATTGCAATAATATCAAGTTTCCTCTCTATGTGCTTAAATTTTTGAAGTAATGCTTGTTTTGTCTTCCTATGCTTGTTGATTATTGTTCCCATAAGTTGTTTGCTCACTAAATCCCTATGCATAGGAAGTGGGTTAGACTTAAATGTGCTAGTCATATTCTTCATGATGCTCTCTTTATGTTTCAATTATTATCTCTTATGTGAGCATCATTGAAATCATCATGCCTAGCTAGGGTGCTTCACTTATATCTTTCACTTATATTATTTTGAGATTCGTTAATAGAATGGTAATTTGCTTAATATTAATATACTTGGTATTCAAGATATGTGAAACTTTCTTTTGAGTGCGTTGAATACTAAGAAAAGTTTGATGCTTGATAATTGTTTTGAGATATGAAGATGGTGATATTAGAGTCATGCTAGTTGAGTAGTTGTGAATTTAAAGAATTCTTGTGTTGAAGTTAGCAAGTCCCATAGCATGCACGTATGGTTAAAGTTGTGTAACAAATTTGAAACATGAAGTGTACCTGGCTTGTGCATCCTTATGAGTGGCGGTCAGGGACGAGCGATGGTCTTTTCCTACCAATCTATCCCCCTAGGAGCATGCGTGTAGTACTTGATTTTTGATGACTTCTAAATTTTTGCAATAAGTATACGAGTTCTTTTGACTAATGTTGAGTCCATGGATTATACACACTTTTACCTTTCCACCATTCCTAGCCTCTTCGGTACCGTGCATTGCTCTTTCTCACCTTGAGAGTTGGTGCAAACTTCGCCAGTGCATCCAAACCCCGTGATACGATACGCTCTATCACACATAAACTTCATTATATCTTCCTCAAAACAGCCACCATACCTACCTATTTATGGCATTTCCATAGCCATTCCAAGATATATTGCCATGCTACTTTCCACCGTTCCATTCATCATCTTCATGACATAATTTACTTTTTTCATATTGCCATTGCATGATCATGTAGTTGACATCGTATTTGTGGCAAAGCCACCATGCATTATTTTTCATACATGTCACTCTTGATTCATTGCACCATCCCGGTACACCGCCAGAGGCATTCATATAGAGTCATATCTTGTTCTAGTTTCGAGTTGTAATCCTTATGTTGTAATCAATAGAAGTGTGATGATCATCATTATTAGAGCATTGCCCAATCAAAAAAAAAAGAAAGGCCAAAAAAAAGGAAAGGCCCAAAAAAAGGGGAAAATAAATAAAAAGGGCAATGTTACTATCTCTTTTTCCACACTTGTGCTTCAAAGTAGCACCTTGTTTTTCATGTAGTGAGTCTCATATATTGTGCTTCAAAGTAGCACCATGTTTTCATATAGTGAGTCTCATAAGTTGTCTTTTTATACTAGTGGGAATTTTTCATTATAGAACTTGGCTTGTATATTCCTACGGTGGGCTTCCTCAAATGCCCAGGTCTTCATGAGCAAGCAAGTTGGATGCACACCCACTAGTTTTATTTTGTTGAGCATTTATAGCTCTAGTGCATCCGTTGCATGGCAATCCCTACTCCTCATGTTGACATCAATTGATGGACATCTCCATAGCCCGTTAATTATCCTCGTCAATGTGAGACTTTCTCCTTTTTTGTCTTCTCCACACAATCCCATCATCATATTCTATTCCACCCATAGTGCTATATCCATGGCTCACGCTCATGTATTGCGTGAAGGTTGAAAATTTTTGAGATTATTTAAGTATGAAACAATTGCTTGGCTTGTCATCGGGGGTATAGAACTTGGGAACATCTTTGTGTGACAAAAATGAAGCATAGCCTAACTATTTGATTATGTAGGGATGAACTTTCTTTTGCCATGCTATTTTGAAAAGACATGATTACTTTGATTAGTATGCTTGAAGTATTACTATTTCTTTTATCAATATGAACTTTTGTCTTGAATCTTTCGGATCTGACTATTCATACCACAATTAAGAAGAATTACATTGAAATTATGCCAAGTAGCATTCCACATCAAAAATTATCTTTTTTATCATTTACCTCCTCGAGGATGAGCAGGAATTAAGCTTGGGGATGCTTGATACGTCTCCAACGTATCTATAATTTTTTATTGCTCCATGCTATATTATCTACTGTTTTGGGTAATATTGGGCTTTATTGTCCACTTTTATATTATTTTTGGGACTAACCTATTAACCAGAGGCCCAGCCCAGATTTGTTGTTTTATGCATATTTCAGTGTTTCAAAGAAAAGAAATATCAAACGAAGTTGAAACGGAACAAAATCAACTAGAGAAGTTATTTTTGGAAGGAAACCTACCGGATGGGCTTGGAGTGCACGTCAGGGAAGAAGGGAGGTGCCCACGAGGGTGGGGCGCGCCCCCCCCAGGCGCGCCACCGCCTCGTGCCCCCCCTTCGGTCCACCGACGCACTTCTACACCCATATATACCTACGATCGTAAAACTTCCGAACAGAAGATAGATCGGGAGTTCCGCCGCAAACCTCCGAGCCACCAAAACCAATCGGGACCTGTTAGGCACCACCGAGGGGGGAACCTCACCTGTGGCCATCTTCATCATCCCGGCGCTCTCCATGACGCATTTAGGAGTAGTTCACCCCGGGCTGAGGGTATGTACTAGTAGCTATGTGTTTGATCTCTCTCTCTCTCTCTCTCTCTCTCTCTCTCTCTCTCTCTCTCTCTCTCTCTCTCTCTCTCTCTCTCTCTCTCTCTCTCGTGTTCTTGATTTGGCACGATCTTGATGTATCGCGAGCTTTGCTATTATAGTTGGATCTTATGTTTCTTCTCCCCCACTACTCTCTTGTAATGGATTGAGTTTTCCCTTTGAAGTCATCTTATCGGATTGAGTCTTTAAAGATTTGAGAACACTTGATGTATGTCTTGCCGTGCGTATCTGTGGTGACAATGGGATATCACGTGATTCACTTGATGTATGTTTTGCTGATCAACTTGAGGGTTCCGCCCATGAACCTATGCATAGGGGTTGGCACACGTTTTCGTCGTGATTCTCCGGTAGAAACTTTGGGGCACTCTTTGAGGTTCTATGTGTTGGTTTGAATAGATGAATTGAGATTGTGTGATGCATATCGTATAATCATGCCCACGGATACTTGAGGTGACATTGGAGTATCTAGTTGACATTAGGGTTTTGGTTAATTTGTGTCTTAAGGTGTTATTCTAGTACAAACTCTAGGGTTGTTTGTGACACTTATAGGAATAGCCCAACGGATTGATTGGAAAGAATAACTTTGAGGTGGTTTCGTACCCTACCATAATCTCTTCGTTTGTTCTCCGCTATTAGTGACTTTGGAGTGACTCTTTGTTGCATGTTGAGGATAGTTATATGATCCAATTATGTTATTATTGTTGAAAGAATTTGCACTAGTGAAAGTATGAACCCTAGGCCTTGTTTCCTATCATTGCAATACCGTTTACGCTCACTTTTACCATTAGTTACCTTGCTGTTTTTATATTTTCAGTTTACAAAAACCTTTATCTACCGTCCATATTGCACTTGTATCACCATCTCTTCGTCGAACTAGTGCACCTATACAATTTACCATTGTATTGGGTGTGTTGGGGACACAAGAGACTCTTTGCTATTTGGTTGCAGGGTTGTCTGAGAGAGACCATCTTCATCCTACGCCTCCCACGGATTGATAAACCTTAGGTCATCCACTTGAGGGAAATTTGCTACTGTCCAACAACGTCTACAAGAAGAAGGTTGTGTAGTAGACATCATGCTCCTTGCCCTCCGGTGGCCCTCGGGTCACCTCGACGGCGTCCATCTTCGCCCACCACATCTTGCAACCGGCGAAGGCCATGCGCGCACCTTCAATGCAGACCGAGCGCTTGATGACCTCCAGCCGAGGGCAGGCGCTCACCATCCACCTCACGAGTCTGAAGTAGCTGCCAGGCATAGCTTCGGCTGGCCATAGGCGGATTATCAAATCCTTAATGGCTAGTTCGGCCACCCTATGCAGCTCCACCAGTTGTTTCAGCTAATCGGTGAAGGACACGGGATGCTCTTGCGCCACATACTGCGACCAGAATAGCTTCTCCGTAGAACCCCCTCCTTCGGCTCGATAGAACTCCGCGGTGTCTGATACACTGTGTGGCAAATCCGCAAAAGCCCCTGGGGAACTCCGAACCCGGGTTAGTAAAAGGTACTGCTTCTCCGCATACTTGCTTTGCATCTTAAATGCCTTACCCGCCGTGATTTTCTTGGACTCCTGGATCTCCTGGAGGGCGGCCTGGGCCTCATTCCGTGTGGTCTCCGTGCTTTGACGAGCCTTGGCAAGTTCAGCCCCTTGAGCCGACACATCATGCTCCAAGGCATCGCATTTTTTCACCGCATCCTGGAGCTCCTGCTGGAATTCTTTGACCCGGGCCTTGAGCTTCTTTCGGGCGGCTTGCTGCCGGACAGCCTTCTCCTCGGCCTCACTCAGGGACTTCCTCAGGGCCTCGACCTCGGTCGCGGCTCCTGCACATGTTACGACACTGCGGTTAATATACAATGCCTACTCCTTCCGAGCACACAGCAAGTCGTTACTCACCTTGCTTCTCCTGAAGCCGAACTTTAACCTCGCCGAGCTCGTTTTGGGTCCGCTCCAGCCTCTGCTTCAGTTCAGAGACTTCGGTAGCATGCGAGGTTGCGGCCAACAGTGATGCCTGCTTATTGATGCATATTAAGTTAGTCTCCTATAACAAAGGATTGATCCTCTGTCCGGTTCTTCTTGCCGAACACCGGACAGTGTCTCAAGGGCTACTGTCTACACGGGGATTCTCTCTTTCTTACCTCGAAACCTGTCAACAGACTGCTGCAGGCTTCATTCAGTCCACTCTTGGCAGACTGAACCTTCTCGATCACCGTACCCATAAGGACACGGTGCTCGTCCACGACGGAGGCGCCTCGTAGCGCCTTCATCAGGTTATCCGCCGCCCCTGGATGGACAGGGGCCACCGGTGGAAGCGACGCACCCCCCCCCCCCTCCTTCAAAGGGGGCTGCTCGCCCGACTTCGGAGCCATATGAGTCTCTGGAATCGTATTCGGCTGAGGGCCGAACTGGATGCGGCCCCTTCGGGGGGGATCGGCTCCCCCATGTGTCCGGCAGTGGAGGTCTCGCCTTGTGGTGCCTCCCGGACAGCGTCCTGGGCTCCTCCCCGGTTCGGAGCGATCCTCCGGGACAACTCTTCGGTGTCGTCCCTGGCCCCGGGGGAATAAGCAGGCGGTGGTGACATGCTCGTCATCTCCGACGGAGCCAACGAACCTCCAGATGAGGATCGCTGGATTAGGTCGCGGGCCGGACTACAATGGTACAGTTAACTATGTCAAGATAATGAAGAGAAAGGGCCGGATGTGCACATGAGTGAGCCATGTCACTTACGATGCGGCCTGGCGCTTAGTGTGGGGGCGTCATTCCGGACTGCTGTCAACGTCCCACGCAGTATTGACCGCTGGTACGCCCTTCCCCTTCTTGGGCGCTTCCGCTTCCAGATGCGCCAAAGCCGCCCTCTTCTTCCTCCTCTCCTAAGGGGGAGGGTTGTTTTCTTATTCCTCCTCCTCTTCCTCGTCATTGTCCTCGGGGATAGAGGAATGAGCTTCGTCATCTTCGGACGTCACATCCGAGGTGCCCTTGCGACGGGGGCCACTCTTGGCCCCCTTGGCCTTCTTCTCCGGCGCCTTGTATGGCACCGGCACCAGCATCTTCGCTAGATGCGGGATGACCGGTTCTTCAGGCAGTGGAGCCGGACACTAGATCCGCTTCGCCCTCTCCATCCTGTCCTGAAAGAGCAACAATAAAAGATAGGGCATCATCCTTGAAACAAACAAGTGGAGAATGCATTGAAAACGACATACCTTGCTAGCGAGGTGCTTAGCGTCGTGCCCGCGATCTGAATCTGCGGCCGGCGGTTTCTCGTTTCCCTTAAAGAGCAACTTCCATGCACCTTCGTGTGTAGTCTCGAAGAGCCTCACCAGGGTCTGGTGCTTCCTCGGATTGAACTCCCACAGAGGGCGGCTTCGGCGCTGGCACGGAAGGATCCGGCGAACTAGCATCACCTGGATCACATCAACGAGCTTGACGTTCTTGGTTACTGTGCTTTGAGCTGCGTCTGTAGCGCTATCACTCGTCGGTGAACACCGGTCCGAACTCTTCTCGACCCGTGAGGTGAGTCGATAGAGCGCTTGGCGGAATTCAGCAGTTGTTGCCCAGGTGGTGCTGCGAGGTTCTGTGATGTAGAACCACTGCTTCTGCCACTCCTTTACCGTGTCCACAGAAGTACCTTTGGGCCAGGAGACGTTGGACAGCTTGCTCACCATGGATCTTCCGCACTCCGTGTGCTGGCCATCCACCACCTTCGGCTTCACGTTGAAGACTTTGAGCCACAGCCCGAAGTGGGGTTGGACGCGAAGGAAGGCCTCACACACGACGATAAACGCCGAGATGTTGAGGAAGGAATTCGGGGACAGATCATGGAAATCTATCCCGTAATAATACATCAGCCCGCGGATGAAAGGGTGGAGTGAAAACCCTAGCCTGTGGAAGAAATGGGGGATGAATACTACCCTCTAGGTGGGCTTCGGCGTGGGGACAACTTGTCCCTCGGCCGGCAGACGGTGGGCGATCTCCTTCGCCAAATATCCTGCCACCCGAAGCTCAGTAATGTCCTCCTCCATGATGGAGGAGACCATCCACTTACCCTGACCTCCGGATCCGGACATGGTTGCTTGAGTGGAAAGAAGATGAGTACTTGGGCGCTGGAGCTCGAGATTGGAAAAGCAGAGACAGAGAAAGGGCGTGAGAGAGGAAGAGGGAATCCTTATCCCCTTATAAAGGCAGCGAATATTAAACGCCTCCTCACTCGCCTTAAGATTCGCCTATTCCCAAGGGCTGTATAAACGGTACAGTTGGGTTACCCATGCCCGCATTGATGAGAATCCCATGATAAGGGGACACGATCTCTTCTTTGACAAGACGTGCCAATGGCAACCGCGTCTCGGGACATGGGGCGTCGAACAAAAAAGCGGTTTGGAATTATGACCGGTCAGACGTAATGTCGTGCTGCAAAAAAGTTGTCAGCGGATGGAGCTCGTGTAAGAATATATTCTCTCTGCGTTCGTGTATGGTGTATGTGACAGGTCCGGATTCTATCATCGCATCGGAAGACTATCTTGGAGTTCGGAAGGGAGAACCCGCCTTGCAATGCCGAAAACAATCTGTGCGGTGGACTCCTCGTCATTGAAGCCAGGTTCAGGGGCTACTGAGGGAGTCCTGGACTAAAGGGTCCTCGGGCGTCCGGCCTGTTATCCATGGGCCGGACTGATGGGCTGTGAAGACATGAAGGCTGAAGACTATACCCGTGTCCGGATTGGACTCTACTTGGCGTGGAAGGCAATCTTGGCAACCGACTATGTAGATTCCTTCTTATGTAACCAACTCTATGTAAACCCTAGACCCCCCCCCCCCGGTGTCTATATAAACCGGAGGGTTAGTCCGGAAAGGATACACATTACCGTAGTCATACAGGCTAGACTTCTAGGGTTTAGCCATTACAATCTCGTGGTAGATTAACTCTTGTAACACTCATATTCATCAAGATCAATCAAGCAGGAAGTAGGGTATTACCTCCATAGAGAGGGCCCGAACCTGGGTAAACATCGTGTCCCCCGTATCCTGTTACCATCGATCCGAGACGCATAGTTCGGGACCCCCTACCCGAGATCCGCCGGTTTTGACACCGTCAGGGAGCTCCAGGCCTTGAGTGCTACCCTCGAGCAGCAGGTTGAGGCACGTCGGGCTGTCTTGGCGTCGATGAGGGGGCGCCTTCCTAGGAGGAGGAAATCCAAAAGCATGAGCGCTGATATTGGAGGCCTCGGAGCGCAGCCCTGAGCTTGAGCAGCTGGAGACGAGGGAGCTCCATGTGGCCATGGCCGAAGATGTCGTCACCGCACGTGAAGCCAAGATCTAGGAGGAGGTTTCCCGAAGGGTGGTGAAGGCTCGTGCGGATCTCGCCAACGAGTACGACTTGAAGCTGAAGTTCTCGGAGGCCGAAGCTGAGGGCATGACCTCCGCCCTTAGGTCTAGGCTGGACGAGGCAGAGCAGTGCGAGAGGACCGTTGCGGTGTCCCAGACTTCCGCCCAGGCCGACCTGGCCGACACTCGTGTTGATCTCCTTTTTCTTCAGCAGCAGATTGATGACGCTGCATCCCTTGCACAGCAGAACAGGGAGGAGGCGTGTCATCGGCAGACGTTGCAGCATGAGCACGCCTCCATGCTCCAGGCCCTCAGAGTGAGGGCCAACCGAGCACTGGGCATCATCTGCGAAGAGAGTGTCCCTCATCCCCGCGTGGAAGACTACGCCGGTCACCTCTGCTTCTTCACCGACGTCGTGACGCGCCTAGAGGACCGGGCTGCAAGAGCTCGCGAGCTTGTTGAGGAAAGGAGTATGGGTCTCCTTGAGCATGTTCTAACGCATCTTCAGCCATCTCCAGAACCTCAACCCCAACTTCGACTTTGACGCCGCCATTGCTCCAGTGCCCGGGACAACCTGTCGCACTAGGTGGACCATCACGTGGACACCCTGGTCAGGGCGTTTGCCACCGAGGACGACGCGATGGTGGTTGTGGCGGATGAAGACGGCGCAGTCAACGACGGCAAAGACGACGCTAGTGACAATGCAGCGCGTACGAGAGCGACCAGGACGACGTCGCGAGCAGCATGTCCAATTAAGCTGCGTTCCTTCGCTTGAACCTGAACGCAGAGACTTGGACACGGCCCCGCAGGGCGTGAGAGCATTTTGGAGGGGGGAGCCCCTCGTGTATGTAAATTGATGTTATATTTTTAGGCAGAACCTGAAACGCGCTTTTGCAAGCTTGCGAGTCCCTCAGCAAGGTTGTCGCTGTGATTTACCTTGGTCCGTGTAGGCCTTGAGCGGGCTTTGAGGTTGCTGATGTGCCCTTCTCCCGAGGGGAGCCCTTTAGGGGCTCGCAAGACTTTGGATCTTCCGAGGAGCCTGCTGATCCGACCGGGAGCCTCGCGAGGAACAGATGCCAGCAGTGGCAGGGTGTGCGCGCAGTGATCCTGCGACGAGCAGATCTTGTCGACCTGCGGGGTTTGTTGCCACCTGTGCTTACTCGAAGCGGTCGGCGTCGCGATACCACGCCCGCCCGCTTCGCGACGCGCTCGCAAGGGGAGGGGGAAGCAGGCGTGAGCCTCAAAATAGAGCACGCAACCAAAACGCAAGAAATCAACACGAACAAGAGAAGACTCCCCCCACGCTTGACAATAAAAAAGGCTTCAAGTTCAATCCAGAAGGGCGGCGAATCGGGTTACAGAAAAGTGGATGAAAGCAAATGGCCACGTCCGGAACCTAGATAGTCTTCTTGTCTTCCCACCAGCGGGGAGCTAAGTGCTTTCACTGGCTATGAGCATAGTCATTGGGGGACAGTGTCGACGGCCAGCGCGGAGCATGGTGCTTCCACTAGGACGTGGGTGGGAGCCGCCGAGGCCCGAGGGCGGCACTCCGGAGACTTAGGGGCGTGTACAGCCCCACTCATTATCACGTGAGAGTGTCATGAGCGGAGACCTTCATAGGCATGAGCCTTGCTTCATATCGCCAGACGAGGGCCCCGCCCTGATCCACCCCCGACCACCATTGGGGCGTCTGGAAACCAGGAAGAGGCCAAGGGGCAAAGGGGATGCTGGCGGCGCCCTCGGCGAGCACAGACCCTCTGCCGGGGGGAGGGCTCGCCGGCGCCTCCCCCGGCAAAAGACCTACCTCCATGCAGCGCCTTGCTCCATCTGGGCTGGGAGGACTGCTCGAGCCCGCCACAGAAACCCCAAAGTGCACCACTCCCACCGGGGGTGGAGCCACCGCCCTGGGGGCTCCGTCTGTCTCTGCAGCCGGGTTCACCTGCAGGCTGCAGCCCATGGTTAGTGTAAACTTGCTCCCAAGATGTTGGTTGTACCCCGGCGTCATCGTCGCTGAAGGGGTCAGCGAAGCCTCCGGGCGACTCATGGAAGGCCCCCGCTTCGGACGTTCCGTCCTCCCATCCTGGCTCAGGGAACGGGTTGGGGCCTACCCCCGGCATGTACCCCAGGTTCACCATGCGGGGCACGTAGGCGTCTTCGGTTGCCCCGCCGGAGCCATCGCCTGGATGCCCCGCGCCTTGAGCCACTACCCGGGGCGATTGGCTCGTGGCGCTGGTGGCAATCCGGTAGCGTCCTCGGTGGTCGTCGGCCTTTGTCCCTCTGGCGGCGCGCCGTCGTGGCAGGACGGGCCGCGCCGGGGTCCATGTTGGTGTTGCCGGGTGCCCCTGGCGCTCCAGGGGGGCGCACGATCTCGCCGGGGCCTCGCGCGTGCTTCTGCCACAACCTGAGGCGTGGGCAAGGACCAAAAAGGCAGCGTACCTCTGGAGGCAGCATCCAGCAGCTAGGCAACGTGTTCCAGCAGTGCATAGTGGCCGCTCTCCGCCAGCCGGCATCGCAGCAGCTCCCGCGCCATGATGAGCGTGGCTCGCATGTTCGCCTGCTCCCGTCGGGTGTGCGGTGTCGCTTCCGCGGTGTAGCCTGAAGATCGCGTGGAGGCGCGAGGGCGGAGGGCGTCGATCCGCGCCGCCCGCGTCTGGCGGTGTTCGGTGGTGTGCGGGCCGCCTGGAATGCAGATTTGAAGTCTTCTTGGGCGGACGGCGCCACCCGGAAGGGCCAAGCAGCCCAATGGTCGGTGTGAGTCCTCGGGTCATCAGACATCGGAACCGCGGGGTGTCGGCGGGTCGATCGAAGGAAGACGGGCTTCGGCGACCCATACCTAGCGCGCCAAATGTCGGATTACGGGTTCCGGCAAACCCTTGAGAGGTTTGAACTCTGGGTGCGCACGAAGAACACTCTCTCCCAAGCTCGCACGCTCAACGATCCCATAGCCTAGCTCGACGGACCCAAAGAACAAGAGACGCAGGGGTTTATACTGGTTCGGGCCACCTTGCGGTGTAATACCCTACTCCAGTGTGTGGTGGATTGCCTCGAGTGGCTCAGGACGAACTAGTACAGTGGATGAACAGCCTGAGGAGGTGAGGTGTTCTTGGGCTTGATGAGCTGGTGTGTGTGAGGATGATCCGAATGATCCGCCCCTTGCTACGGTGGTGGCTAGGTCCTATTTATAGTGGCCTTAGTCGTCTTCCCAATGTTAGGCGGGAAGGGATCCCACAACGGCAAAGTTTGAAGGGAGACAACTAGTACAAGCTCTCTTGACAAAAGGTGGTCTTCGTCTGCCAAAGGCTCTGGTGGTGTTGCTGTTGTGGGCTCCGCGGTGACCTCTGTCCTGTCATCCTGCTGGTCTTGGTCTTGTTGCACCGATAAGGAAACCTTTGCCTGATGCCTCGGTACCCCGCGCCTAAGCTTGCCTTCTTAGTACCAAAGAGAAAACTGGTACACTGCGCCCGCTGGCGCCCGCCTGGCCTTGGTCATCACGGCTTACGTCACGCGAACCTCGTGAGGTGTCCCTTGCATAGATATCTCCACTCCTCGGGAGCCAACCTAGTGAGGCCACCCCCAGGGAGGTCTTGGTGTCGTCCGCCTCGCGAGGCTTGGCCCCTCGCGAGGGTCTTGGGTCGTCACTGCTAAAGCGTGGCCGTACCAGGCCGTTGGTGGAGCCACGCCTCGGGCCGCAGGCAGGCAAGTCTGGGCACCCCCCCGATCCCAAAACACCGACACATGTTGAGCTATAGAGAATTGCTTTTTCTCCATTGCATATTAGGCATAGAATTCCAGCTGTCCGGCAATCCCCTCTCTTTGTATTACTTGCATTTTAACAGAGAAAAGGCATTATAATTGTATCATATCATGAAATATATCATTGAAATAAGACAAACATAGTAGGAAACAATTATGCAAAATGATCGCATGAGCTCCACCACCTTAGACTCCGCTTTTTCCCAAGCGAATACCGAGCTCAATAAACATGACCACAAGTTTATGGAGAGAGATGTCGATAATAAAGAATACATACATGATAGCATAATATTTACTAACACCATTATATATCATAAACAACAACCCTTTCTCATAAAACTTCCCATTATCAAGTAGCAGTTCATTCACATGTTAAGGTGTAGAAAATAAACTTTCTTGAAACCCAACAAACCATGTCTTAGTCATCAAACAATTTCAATTCATTTTATTTCCAGAAGAGTCTATATAAGAGCTTTTGTTTTGAAGGAAATATGCCCTAGAAGCAATAATAAAGTTTTTATTTTATATTTCCTTATTCATGGTAAAGTTTTATTGTTCATGCTAGAATTGTATTGATCGGAAACTTAAATACATGTGTGAATACATAAACGAAATACCGTGTCCCTAGTAAGCCTCTACTAGACTAGCTCGTTGATCAAAGATGGTTAAGGTTTCCTGACCATGGACATGTGTTGTCATTTGATAACAAGATCACATCATCAGGAGAATGATGTGATGGACAAGACCCATCTGTTAGCTTAGCATATTGATCGTTCAGTTTATTGCTATTGCTTTCTTAATGTCAAATACATATTCCTTTGACTATGAGATTATGCAACTCCCGGATACCGGAGGAATATCTTGTGTGTTATCAAATGTCACAACGTAACTGGGTGATCATAAAGATGCTCTACAGGTATCTTCGAAGGGGTTTGTTGAGTTGGCATAGATCGAGATTAGGATTTGTCACTCTGAGTATCGGAGAGGTATCTATGGGCCCTCTTGGTACAACACATCATAAGAAGCCTTGCAAGCAAAGTGACTAATGAGTTAGTTACAAGATGATGTATTACGGAACGAGTAAAGATACTTGTCGGTAACGAGATCGAACTAGGTATGAAGATACCGACGATCGAATCTCGGGCAAGTAACATACCGATGGACACAGGGAATTACGTATGTTGTCATAAGGTTCGACCGACAAAGATCTTCGTAGAATATGTAGGAGCCAATATGGGCATCTAGGTTCCGCTATTGGTTACTGACCGGAGAGGTGTCTCGGTCATGTCTACATAGTTCTCGAACCCGTAGGGTCCGCACGCTTAACGTTCATTGACGATATAGTGTTATATGAGTTATATGATTTGGTGACCGAATGATGTGCGGAGTCCCAAATGAGATCACGGACGTGACGAGGAGTCTTAAAATGGTCGACATGTAAAGATTGATATATAGGATGATGGTATTCGGACACCGGAAGAGTTTCGGGAAGCACCGGGCAGTCATCGGGTCACCAGAAGGGGTTCCGGGCACCCCCGGTAGGTATATGGGCCTAATGGGCCAAGGGTGGGACAAACCAGCCCACAGGGGGCTGGTGCGCCCCTCTCCCTGTCCGTCCGTCCCTAGAGAAGGAAAGGGGGGCTAGCCCCTCCTGCCATCCCCTTCTCATGGGAGAAAGGAAAGGGGGGGCGCCTCCCTCCCCTGCCTTTCCCCCGCACCTATATAAGGAAGGGGGCGCGGGACTAGGGGAGGACCCCAAGTAGGATTCGGCCTACTTGGGGCGCCTCCATGGCTGGTCCTCCCTCCCTCCCACCTATATATATGTGGGGGGGCCTAGCACAACCACGACAATTGCTTAGCCGTGTGCGGCGCCTCCCTCCACCGTTTACACCCCCGGTCATATTTTCGTAGTGCTTAGGCGAAGCCCTACGGGGATAGCTTCACCATCACCATCACCATGCCGTCGTGCTGCCAAAACTCATCCACTACCTCTATGTCTAGCTGGATCAAGAAGGCAAAGATCACCGAGCTGAACGTGCGCTGAACGCGGAGGTGTCGTACGTTCGGTACTCGATTGGTTAGATCGCGAAGAAGTTCGACTACATCAACCGCGTTACGAAATGCTTCTGCTTACGGTCTACAAGAGTACGTAGACACACTCTCCCCTCTCGTTGCTATGCATCTCCTTGATAGATATTGCGTGTGCATTTCTTTTCCATGCAACATTTCCCAAAAGTGGCATCTGAGCCAGGTCTATGCGTAGATGATATGCACGAGTAGAACACAAAGAGTTGTGGGCGGTGATAGTCATACTGCTTACCAGTAACGTCTTATTTTGATTCGGCTGTATTGTGGGATGAAGCGGCCCGGACCAACCTTACATGTCCACGCACATGAGACCGGTTCCACCGACTGACATGCAGCTAGTTTTGCATAAAAGGTGGCTGGCGGGTGTCTATTTCTCCTAGTTTAGTTGAATCGAATTTGACTACGGCCGGTCCTTGAAGAAGGTTAAAACAACAAACTTGATGAATCACCGTTGTCGTTTTTGCGTAGTTAAGAGTTGTTTTTGCTAGAAGCCCGTAGCAGCCACATAAAACTTGCAACAACAAAGGAGAGTACGTCTAACTTGTTTTTGCAGGGCATGTCGTGATGTGATATGGTCAAGATATGATGTGATATATGTTGATGTATGAGATGATCATGTTTTGTAATATCGACAACCGGCAGGAGCCTTAGGGTTGTGTGACGCCCTGAGACCGATGCGCCAGGTGTCTTCCAGTTATTCGCCGTCATTGACATGCCATCCGCTTGCGCGTTGCACTTTGTCATGTCATCATGTGCATTTCATCTGCATGTTTTTCAAAACTGGCATCCGTCCGGTCTCCCAGTTCTCTCCATTGTCCGGTCTGAGTCCAGACACACTCGCATGCGCCCGCGGCACATCTGAAATATTATTTTATAAGTGGGATAAAAATGTTCTCGGAATGGGTTGAAAGTTGGCACGTGGTGTTGTTTTATTGTTGGTAGACCGCCTGCCAAATTTCATCGCATTCGGAGTCTGTTTGATGCCCCAATGGTAACCATAGCGGCACAATAGCTAGTACATTCATTGGACGTGTTTGGTCTCCGAAAACCTTGCCAGGCTGCACTTCTCTTCTCTCCTCTCAGCCCAAGTCTCCTCTACACAACCCACAACCAGCCCACTACCCCTCTCCTAAGCCACCTCTATTATGGACCGCCCGATCAAGATCTAACGGTCTGAAGACGGCCTCCAAAGCCCCTTCCTAGCCCCTGTCTATAAATAGAAAGCCTACCCTGCCTATTTTGGACGAAACCCTAGCCCCTAGTTCCCCCTAACCTCCAGCCACCGCCACTCTTTGTTTTCCGCGCCGGATGAACCCCTCCTCGCCACTTGGCGCATCCCCACCGGTCAGCACCGCCGCAGCCGCCTTCGCCAGCCAACCCACGGCGTCCACATCGCATGTCTCCCTCCACCTCCCGCGGAGCCGCTAGGACCCAGATCGGGCCCTGGGAAGCCCATCGGGGCCTGAATCCCGCCGCCGCAGCCCGCGCGCCTCCGCTCCCGAGCGCCCCAGCGCTCCTCCTCCCGAGCGCCCGACCCCGCCGCCTCACCCTACCAGAGCACGCCGCCGTCCGCCGCCTCTGCGACCTCGCCCCGCCTGGGTCTGGCTACCTCGAGGGCCCCGGCCACCGGAATCCCACCCTCGGTCACCTCCGCCTCGCGCCTCGCCGTCACCCCGGTCTGTCGGAGTCCACCCCGGACCAGGCCACTGGCCTCCTCTGCCCCGTCGGAACTCCACCGACCCCTGCCTCGCCTCCGGCCGGATCCGGCTCGCCTACAGCCCGGATCCGTCGGGTCCCGTCACCCCCGTCCATCGAAGGCCCGTCGTCGGCCATCCCCGCGTCGACCCTCGCCGGCAGCCGGCGTTGACCCGAGCTAGACGGCCTCATCCCCGGACGACCCCGTTCCCTGAACCAAACAGGAGCCTGCACCATCTCATCCCCGGGACCACGAGATCCACTTGTCCACGAGGTTGTTTTTTTTTTACTAAGTCCATGTTATTCAATATCAAGTTGCATACTTGTGATGGCCATAACTTTGTGCATATATGTCTGTTTGTGATGATCTTCATATCAAAATGTTATGCTCTTCGTGATCTTCATGATGCTGCCTGTTGCATTCATATTAGAGTTCATCTTGTCATCTTAATCTCTGTTGCAAAAGTGCATGTTGTTGTTAACTGCTAAAACTGTTATAACTTGCCATTTTCTCATTTTCATGTGATTTAATGCATGCGTCATATGAGCATCTTGTCAACATGAGTTGGTGAATTTTTATGTCCTCTTGCCTGTGTTATTTATCTCATGCCATGATATGCCTTCTGGTGACTAGCACAAGCATGCAAAGTAGGGTACTTGTTGTTGCTGAATTTAGTGACTGATTTCTGCCAAGTCTGAATCTGCTATATTATGTTGCAATGTTAACTTGATGCTACAAGTGAATCCATGCATATTTGGGAGATACTCATTAAGGATGTTTTGTAGGTCTTGTTATGATCTATCCATCCGTGTCCTTGTTTTAAATTATGCCCTAATGTAGCTTGTCTTTAGCATGCTCTCAAATTGCTAAATAATATTTCTGTCAGCCTGTTAACAGTAAGTTCATTTTTGCCATGTGATTAGCTAGTGTTCTATACATCCTATGACCATGTTCTTGCCATTAGTAGCTGCAAAAACATGTCTTCTTGATGTTGATTTTATTCCCATGTCATGATATGGTTTGAGATGACTTGCACAAGCTTGCAAACTTGCCTACTTGTCGCTGTTTCTGCCATGATCAGTTTATTTGAGTAAATTGCAAAAAACGACCACAATTGGGGACCCTAATTCAGAAAACCACCACGTTTCGATTTTTTTTTCAAAAAACCACCACCATTGTGTTGACAGTTTTCAAAAAGCACTGATCGGCCACTAAGCGCACATTGACACTGTTTCTAGCGAATGGGGCCCGTTGTAAGCATTGATGTGGAATAAAAACTTAATGGCGTTGGCATGGCCGTTAAACTAGAAGAAGGGGGCCACCCGTCAGCGTCTCATGACACGGCATGGACGCTGCTGTCGCCGGGCAAAGGAGAGGGAAGGCGAGCGAGGTCAACGGCGAGCGGCGCCGCTCCAGCTACGCCGAGCACCGGGTCGCCGGATCCCGTCTGAATCCAGGGCGCGCCGCCGGCCGCTGCTTCACGAATCGTAGACCACCGCCGCTCGACCTGCTGACGCCAGAAGCTCCACTTCCAACCACGGCGGGTAGGAGGTAGCGGCGTGCGTCGTGGGCGTCAAGCAGGCGCTCGATTTGGAGACGAGAGAGCAGCCTGGAAGATATATGGCGGCGAGCCGGTGAGGATCCGACAATAGAAAATGGGCGGTGGAGGTCTGGCGGAAGTGGCGGCGGGTGGGGACGGGTCGCGTCGCCCAGCATGCTCGCCGCGAGGATCCAGGAGGATACGACGGCCGGTGAAGGTCTGACGGAAGTGGAGTGCCTGGCCAGTCACCGCGTCGAGAGCTCATCCTGCCGCATGCCTCGACCCTGATCTAGATGATGCGCGGTGGATCCCGTCGTCAGGGAGGGGAGGGAGGAGGGAGCACGCTGGGCGCTGCCGGAGAGATGGCGGGGAGGAAGTGGTCGCGGCGGAGGACTCTCAAATGGGCGGAGCAAGAGCGAAGCGCCATGCATGGTCATGTCCATGGCTGGGCTGCGGTCTCGCCACCAATGAGATTTCCTATTTTTCCTTTTTTTGGAGCAATCGGGCCACCAACGAGATGCGTCAGAAGAATAGGCTAACGGCCCGGTCAATGCCTCAATGGTGTCAAGTTTTGTTTGCCACATCAGCAATTACAACGGGTCCCATCCATCAAAAACAGTGTCAATGTGCGCTTAGTGACCGATCAGTGCTTTTTGAAAATTGTCAGCACAATGGTGGTGGTTCTTTAAAAAAATCGAAACATGGTGGTTTCCTGAATTAGGGTCCTTAATTGTGGTGGTTTTTTTCAATTACTCAGTTTATTTCACCAAGTATGAGAATCTGTTATGACTTGCTTACTTGTCTTGATGAATGCCATTGATCTAGAGGTTATATGGAGGTTCTTAGTAATCATGTTTTGCGATGTATAACCTTACTTTAATGCCATGCTTTTTTTTGCCATGATATTCCATTGTAGCATGCTTGTTTCATGCCTCCAACATGTCAACATGTTATTCCTGCTCACATGTATGCCCTGTTTTTCACTGTCATAATCTGTGTTATAAAGTTGCCTTTGGCTTTGGTCATGTTGTAATGATCTTGATGCCTATGAACCTAAAACCTAATGATATTTGAATTATGTTACCTATACCTTAAGTGCATGTCAAGTTTGTGCTTATATAGTTCTTGTAGCATGTTGTTTCCTTGCTTGCAATATGCCTACTTCTTGTTTTGGGCAGATTGTTATTAACAACTTGTGTTGAGTGTATGTGTTGATCCGTTGCTCCGTTTTGAGCATGCTCTATATGAAACTTGCTTGGTTTTGCATGTAGTTTCATCATGCCATGTTGCATCCATGTTTTGAAGTGTTTGTGATTGTGTTTTGCTTGCATTTGCATCAATACCATGTGTAACTTGTTTTGCTCATATCTTCTAGGTCGTAGCTCCGAATTAAATGAACCTTATAGGTAACTTGACTAGAAAGACGCGTAGATCATCATGGTGCACTTTAACTTGCTGTTTAACAATTTCAACATAATGTGATATTCAGATTTGGACCAATTTCGAATTTTGCATATGGGGAGTTCCCGGAATTATTGTATATACGTTGATTTCGGCCTCATTTAAACTTGCTTTGGTGTGATGTTCTTGTATGCATCGTCTCTTGCCATGAGTAGCATCATATAGCCTTGTCATGCATCATACTTGGTTGAGCATCATGTCATGTTATGTGTTGTGTGTTTACCGTGTTGTTTGCTTCTTTCCAGTGTTGCTTCTTCTTGTTAGTTCCGGTAACGTTGCGATTGTGAGGATTCATTCGACTGCGTGGGATCGTCTTCTTCATGGACTCGTTCTTCTTCCTAGTGGGATTTCAGGCAAGATGACCGTCACCTTGGATCTCACTACTATCTTTGCTATGCTAGTTGTCTTGATGTTATTGCTATGTCACGCTACCTACCACTTGTTTATCAAGCCTCCCAAATTGCCGTGTTAAGCCTCTAACCTTTTCCATCATCCTAGAAAACCGTAGTTTGGCTAAGTTACCGCTTTGCTCAGCCCCTCTTATAGCGTTGCTAGTTGCATGTGCAGTTGCAGGTTGTTCCATGTTGGGACATGGATATCTTGGGATATCACAATCTCTCTTATTTAATTAATGCATCTATATACTTGGTAATGGGTGGAAGGATTGGCCTTTTTCCTGGTGTTTTGTTCCACTCATGCCGCCCCAGTTTCCGTCATACCGGTGTTATGTTCCTTGATTTTGCGTTCCTAACACGGTTGGGGTTTATGGGGCCCCCTTGATAGTCCGCTTTGAATAAAACTCCTCCAGCAAGACCCAACATTAGTTTTACCATTTGCTCAACATAATAACTAAACCTGATAATAAATTTGACGCATAAGGCGTCACGTCCCCGAGGTTCGTTAATCAACATAATACAGGGGGGCAGTATTGATGGTGTTGGTCCCAAACGGGCAGACTGCAGGGCCACCACGGGGAAACCCAAGGATTTTGTTTTACTCGTAGGTTGACCTATCCGGTCGTGGCCTGAGATGAGATACGCGCGGCTAATATCAGGGTGTCGGCTCGACGGGAGGTCTTGCTGGACTTGCTTTACCATTGTCGAAATGTCTTGTGAACCGGGATTCCGAGTTTGATCGGGTTGTTCTGGGAGGAGGATTTTCCTCTGTTGATCGTGAGAGCTTGTCGTGGGCTAAGTTGGGACACCCCTGCAGGGTATAAACTTTTGAGAGTCGTGCCCGCGGTTATGTGGCAGATGGGAATTTTTAATATCTGATTATAGTGGACTTGAACTAAACTCAATTAAAATACACCAACCGCGTGTGTAACCATGACTGTCTCTTTTCAAGTGAGTTGAGAAGAGAACACGGTGGGGTTATGTATGAACGTAAGTAGTTCAGGATCACTTATTGATCATTACTAGTTTGCGACCGTTTGCGTAGTTTCTCATCTTACTCTTGTACTCGTAAGTTAGCCACCATACATTGCTTAGCCACTTGTTGCAACCTCACCACTTATCCGTTCCATGCCCATTAAGCTTTGCTAGTCTTGCTACCCATGCTAATGGGATTGCTGAGTCCGCGTGGCTCATAGTTTACTACAACAACAGTTGCAGGTACAGGTAATGCAATGATCATGACATGAGAGCGATGTTTACTTGTTTTGGAGTTCTTCTGCTTCTCCTTCGTTCAGGGGATAGGTTCCTGGTCAACAGCCTAGGTTAGCAGGATGGATGACGTTTGAGTTTCTATTTGTGTTTCATCCGTAGCCGAATGTTGTTCCTATGTTTGATGTATTGATGTATTCTTGTGGCATCTGTATGCCTTGTATGTATACCCATCTCTTATGTAATGGTATGTTGTAAAGATATCCACCTTGCAAAAGCGTCGTCAATATGTGGCTCTATCCTTGGTGGGACCTTCGAGTTCCTCTTGGATAGGATCGCATATTGGGCGTGACAGGTTGTCTCTTTATTGTCTGAAATGCAGGCGCCATGTAATTGCTTTACTTTAACGCTATGCATTAACAATACTTGTAGAAGAAATATTTTGCGAGACGACCTCGACGCAATAATGTTGCGATGGAGATCAAGGTGTCAAGCCGGTAATGAAGGAGATCATGACGATGCTTTGGAGATGGAGATCAAAAGCACAAGATGATGGCCATATCATGTCACATATTTTGATTGCATGTGTTGTTTATCCTTTATGCATCTTATTTTGCTTAGAACGGCGGTAGCATTATAAGTTGATCCCTTCACTAAATTTCAAGATAAAAGTGTTCTCCCCGAGTATGCACCGTTGCCAAAGTTCGTCGTTTTGAAGCACCACGTGATGATCCGGTGTGATAGACTCTACGTTCACATACAACGGGTGTAAGACAGTTTTGCACATGCAGAATACTTGGTTAAACTTGACGAGCCTAGCATGTACATACATGGTCTTGGAACACTGGAGACCGAAAGCTCAAACATGAGTGATATAGTGGATAGATATCATCAACATAGAGATGTTCACCATTGATGACTACCCCATCTCACGTGATGATTGGACATGGGTTCGTTGATTTGGATCATGTATCACTTAGATAAAATTGAGGGATGTTTATTTAAGTGGGAGTTCATTAGTAATTTGATTAATTGAACTTAATTTATCATGAACTTAGTCTTATAGTTTTGCATATCTATGTTGTAGATTAATGGCCCGAGCTACCGTTCCCCCAAATTTTAATGCGTTCCTAGAGAAAGCTAAGTTGAGAGATGATAGTAGCAACTACACGGACTGTGTCCGTAACTTGAGAATTATCCTCATTGCTGCACAGAAGAATTATGTCCTTGATGCACCGCTAGGTGAAAGGTCTGCTGCAAGAGCTGAAGCAGATGTTATGAATGTCTGGCAAGCTCGATCTGATGACTACTTTATAGTTCAGTGTGCCATGCTTTACGGCTTAGAATCGGGACTTAAAAGATGTTTTGAACATCATGGAGCATATGAGATGTTCCAAGAGTTGAAGTTAATATTTCAAGCAAATGCCCGGGTTGAGAGATATGAAGTCTCCAACAAGTTCTATAGTTGCAAGATGGAGGAGAACAGTTCGGTTAGTGAACACATACTCAAAATGTTTGGGTATCATAACCACTTGACTCATCTGGGAGTTGAACTTATAGTTGGTAGTGTTATTGACAGAGTTCTTCAATCACTGCCACCAAGCTACAAAGGCTTCATGATGAACTATAATATGCAAGGGATGAATAAAATGATTCCTGAGCTCTTCGCAATGCTTAAGGCCGCGGAGGTAGAAATCAAGAAGGAGCATTAAGTGCTGACGGTTAACAAGACCACTAGTTTCAAGAAAAAGGGCAAGGGAAAGAAAGGGAACTTCAAGGAAAATGGCAAGCAAGTTGCCACTCCCGGGAAGAAACCCAAAGTTGGACCCAAGCCTGAAGGTGAGTGCTTCTACTGCAAAGGAACTGGTCACTGGAAGCGGAACTGCCCCAAATACTTGCCGTATAAGAAGCATGGCAAAGTGAACAAAGGTATATTTGAAATACATAT
The DNA here is from genome assembly GCA_021605205.1 of Aegilops longissima. Lineage (NCBI taxonomy): Eukaryota > Viridiplantae > Streptophyta > Magnoliopsida > Poales > Poaceae > Aegilops > Aegilops longissima. Next base: position 293,814,372 of record CM038679.1, on the reverse strand, counting down.
TATTGATGTGTACCTTAGTAATGCTCGTAGCAGCACCTGGGTATTTGATACTCGTTCGTTGCTCGTATTTGTAACTCGGAACAGGAGCTGCAAAATAAACGAAGATTGCCTAAGGACGAGGTGACGATGCGCGGGGAATGGTTCCAAGGTTGATGTGATCGCCGTCGGCACGCTACCTCTACATCTACCTTTGGGATTAGTTTTAGACCTGAATAATTGTTATTTGGTGCCCGCGTTGAGCATGAACATTATATATGGATCTTGTTTATTGCAAGATGTTATTCATTTAAATTGGAGAATAATGGTTGTTCTATTTATATGAGTAATATATTTTATGGTCATGCACCCTTGATGAGTGGTCTATTCTTGTTGAATCTCGATGATAGTGATACACATATTCATAATATTGACGCCAAAAGATGCAAAGTTGATAATGATAGTGCAACATACTTGTGGCACTGCCGTTTAGGTCATATTGGTGTAAAGCACATGAAGAAACTCCATACGGATGGACTTTTGGAATCACTTGATTATGAATCATTTGATACTTGCGAACCATGCCTGATGGGCAAGATGACTAAAACTCCATTCTCCGGAACAATGGAGCGAGCGAATGACTTACTGGAAATAATACATACCGATGTATGTGGTCCGATGAGTGTTGAGGCACGCGGTAGGTATCGTTATTTTCTGACGTTCACAGATGATTTGAGTAGGTATGGGTATATCTACTTAATGAAACACAAGTCTAGAACATTTCAAAAGTTCAAAGAATTTCAGAGTGAAGTGGAGAATCATCATAACAAGAAAATAAAGTTTCTACGATCTGATCATGGAGGCGAATAGTTACTTGTTTGGCCTTCATTTAAAACAATGTGGAATTGTTTCACAACTCACGCCACCTCGAACACCACATCGTAATGGTGTGTCCGAACGTTGTAATCGTACTTTATTAGATATGGTGCGATCTATGATGTCTCTTATCGATTTACCACTATCGTTTTGGGGTTATCCATTAGAGACAACCGCATTCACGTTAAATAGGGCACCGTCTAAATCCGTTGAGACGACACCGTATGAATTGTGGTTTGGCAAGGAACCTAAGCTGTCGTTTCTTAAAGTTTGGGGTTGCGACACTTATGTCAAAAGGCTTCACCCTGATAAGCTCGAACCCAAATCAGAGAAGTGTGTCTTAATAGGATACCCTAAGGAAACAATTGCGTACACCTTCTACCACAGATCCGAAGGCAAGATCTTTGTTGCCAAGAATGGAACCTTTCTAGAGAAGGAGTTTCTCTCGAAAGAAGTGGATGGGAGGAAAGTAGAACTCGATGAGGTAATTGTACCTTCTCTTGAATTTGAAAGTAGCACATCACAGAAAATCATTCCCGTGATGCCTACACCAACTAGAGAGGAAGCAAATGATAATGATCAGGAAACTTCAGATCAAGTTACTACTGAACATCGTAGGTTGACCAGAGCACGATCCGCACCAGAGTGGTACGGTAATCCTGTTATGGAAGTCATGTTATTAGACCAAGGCGAACCTGCGAACTATGAAGAAGCTATGGTGAGCCCAGATTGTGATAAATGGCTTGAGGTCGTGAAATCTGAGATAGCATCCATGTATGAGAACAAAGTGTGGACTTTGGTGGACTTGCCTGATGATCGACAAGCCATTAAGAATAAATGGATCTTCAATAAGAAGACTGACGCTGATGGTAATGTTACTGTCTACAAAGCTCGACTTGTCGCAAAAGGTTATCGACAAATTCAAGGAGTTGACTACGATGAGACTTTCTCACCCGTAGCGATGCTTAAGTCTGTCCGAATCATGTTAGCAATTGTCGCATTTTATAATTATGAAATCTGGCAAATGGACGTCAAAACTGCATTCCTCAATGGATTTCTTAAAGAAGAGTTGTATATGATGCAACCAAAAGTTTTTGTCAATCCTAAAGGTGTTAACAAAGTGTGCAAGCTCCAGCGATCCATCTATGGACTGGTGCAAGCATCTTGGAGTTGGAATATATGCTTTGATGAGGTGATCGAAGCATATGGTTTTATACAGACTTATGGTGAAGCTTGTATTTACAAGAAAGTGAGTGGGAGCTCTGTAGCATTTCTGATATTATATGTGGATGACATACTGTTGATTGGAAATGATATATAATTTCTAGATAGAATAAAAGGATACTTGAATAAGAATTTTTCAATGAAAGACCTTGGTGAAGCTGCTTATATATTATGCATCAAGATTTATAGGGATAGATCGAGACGCTTAATAGGAATTTCACAAAGCACATACCTTCAAAAGTTTAGAAGAAGTTCAAAATGGATCAATCAAAGAAAGGGTTCTTGCCTATATTACAAGGTGTGAAATTGAGTCAGACTCAAAGCCCGACCACTATGGAAGATAGAGAGAAAATGAAAGTCATACCCTATGCCTCAGCCATAGGTTCTATCATGTAGGCTATGTTGTGTACCAGACCTGATGTGTGCCTTGCCATAAGTTTGGCAGGGAGGTACCAAAGTAATCCAGGAGTGGATCACTGGACAACGGTCAAGAACATCCTGAAGTACCTAAAAAGGACTAAGGATATGTCTCTTGTTTATGGAGGTGATGAAGAGCTCATCGTAAATTGTTACGTTGATGCTAGCTTCGACACTAATCCAGATGACTGTGAGTCACAAACCGGATACGTATTTATATTGAATGGTGGAGCTGTCAGTTGGTGTAGTTCCAAGCAGAGCGTCGTCGGGGGATCTACGTGTGAAGCAGAGTACATAACTTCTTCGGAAGCAGCACATGAAGGAGTTCATATCCGATCTCGGTGTAATACCCAGTGCATCGATTCCAATGAAATCTTTTGTGACAACATTGGAGCAATTGCCTTGGCGAAGGAATCGAGGTTTCACAAGAGAACCAAACACATCAAGAGACGCTTCAACTCCATTCGTGAAAAGGACAAGGATGGAGGCATAGAAATTTGCAAAGTACATACGGATCTGAATGTGGCAGACCCATTGACTAAGCCTCTTCCGCGAGCAAAACATGATCAGTACGAAGACTCCATGGGTGTTAGATTCATTACAATGTAATCTAGATTGTTGACTCTAGTGCAAGTGGGAGACTGAAGGAAATATGCCCTAGAGGCAATAACAAAGTTTTTATTTTATATTTCCTTATTCATGATAAAGGTTTATTATTCATGCTAGAATTTTATTGATCAGGAGCACAAATACATGTGTGAATACATAAACAAAATATCGTGTCCCTAGTAAGCCTCTACTAGACTAGCTCGTTGATCAAAGATGGTTAAGGTTTCCTAATCATGGACATGTGTTGTCATTTGATAACGGGATCACATCATTAGGAGAATGATGTGATGGACAAGATCCATCCGTTAGCTTAGCATATTGATTGTTCAGTTTATTGCTATTAATTTCTTAATGTCAAATACATATTCCTTCTACTATGAGATTACGCAACTCCCGGATACTGGAGGAATACCTTGTGTGCTATCAAACATCACAAAGTAACTGGGTGATCATAAATATGCTCTACAGGTATCTCCGAAGGTGTTTGTTGAGTTGGCATAGATCGAGATTAGGATTTGTCACTCCGAGTATCGGAGAGGTATCTCTGGGCCCTCTTGGTAATACACATCATAAGAAGCCTTGCAAGCAAAGTGACTAATGAGTTAGTTATGAGATGATGTATTACGGAAAGGGTAAAGAGACTTGCTGGTGGCGATATTGAACTAGGTATGAAGATGCCGACGATCGAATCTCGGGCAAGTAACATACCGATGGACAAAGGGAATTATGTATGTTGTCGTAAGGTTCGACAGGTAAAGATCTTTGTAGAATATGTAGGAGCCAATATGGGCATCCAGGTTCCGCTATTGGTTATTGACCGGAGAGGTGTCTCGATCATGTCTACATAGTTCTCGAACCCGTAGGGTCCGCATGCTTAACGTTCATTGACGATATAGTGTTATATGAGTTATATGATTTGGTGACCGAATGTTGTTCGGAGTCCCGAATGAGATCACAGACATGACTAGGAGTCTCGAAATGGTCGAGAGGTAAAGATTGATATATAGGACGATGGCATTCGTGTTGGGGAACGCAGTAATTTCAAAAAAATTCCTACGCACACGCAAGATCTATCATGGAGATGCATAGCAACGAGAGGGGAGAGTGTTGTCCACGTACCCTCGTAGACTGCAAGCGGAAGTGTTATGAAAACGTGGTTGATGTAGTCGTACGTCTTCACGATCCGACCGATCCTAGTACCAAAAGTACGGCACCTCCGTGATCTACACACGTTCAGCTCGGTGATGTCCCATGAACTCTTGATCCAGCTGAGTGTCGAGGGAGAGCTTCGTCAGCACGAAGGCATGAAGACGGTGATGATGAAGCTACCGGCGCAGGGCTTCGCCTAAGCGCTGCAACGATATGACCGAGGTGGATTATGGTGGAGGGGGGCACCGCACATGGCTAAGACAATGTCTCTTGTTGTGTTCTAGGGTGCCCCCCTGCCCCCGTATATCAAAGGAGCAAGGGGGAGGCTGGTCGGCCCTTGGGGAGCGCCAAGGAGGGGAGGAGTCCTCCTCCTAGTAGGAGTAGGACTCCCCCTTTCCTAGTCCAACTAGGAGGAGGAAGGGGGAAGGAAGGAGAGGGAGGGAGGGAGGGAGGGAAAGAGGGGGCACCCCCCCTCCTTGTCCAATTCGTACTCCTCAAGGGGGGCGCGGCCAGCCCTAAGGCCCCCTCCTCTCTCTCTCACAAGGCCCATGTTGGCCCATTAGTTCCCCCGGGGGTTCCGATAACCCCCCGGCACTCCGATGATTATCCGGTGACCCCCGGAACTCATCCGGTGTCCGAATATAGTCATCCAATATATCAATCTTTATGTATAGACCATTTGAGACTCCTCGTCATATACGTGATCACATCCGGACTCTGAACTATCTTCGGTACATCAAAACACATAAACTCATAATACCGATCGTCACTGAACGTTAAGCGTGCGGACCCTACGGGTTCGAGAACTATATAGACATGACTGAGACACGTCTTCGATCAATAACCAATAGCGGAACCTGGATGTTCATATTGGCTCCCACATATTCTACGAAGATTTACGAGTCTTGGATTAAGGGGTCCTTGGGCGTCCGGACTATGTAACATGGGTCGGACTAATGGGCTATGAAGATACAAGACAGAATACTTCCTCCCGTGTCCGGATGGGACTCTCCTTTGCGTGGATGGCAAGCTTGGCGTTAGGATATGTAGATTCCTTCCTTTGTAAACCGACTATGTACAACCCTAGGCCCCTCCGATGTCTATATAAACCGGAGGGTTTAGTGCGTAGAGGCAATCATAATCATAATCATACAGGCTAGACATCTAGGGTTTAGCCATTACGATCTCATGATAGATCAACTCTTGTAATCCTCATACTCATCAAGATCAATCAACAACGAAGTAGGGTATTACCTCCATCAAGAGGGCCCGAACCTGGGTAAACATCGTGTCCCCCGTCTCCTGTTACCATCGACCCTAGACGCGCAGTTCGGGACCCCCTACCCGAGATCCGCCGGTTTTGACACCGACATTGGTGCTTTCATTGAGAGTTCCACTGTGACATCAAAGACAGGATCGATGGCTCGCCTTGTCATCAAGGACAGCATCACCTCCGAAGGAGCCCTGACCTCAGGCCAAACCCTCCGGTTAGGCGACTTTACCATGATCGCCCGTTCGGCCATTAAGTCGACGATGACTTCTCAGGTCAACGAAAATCGCCCCCGTGTTGACTCCGAATACTCCAAACAGATGGATCCAGCGGAGTTGTCATCTTTAAACGAACTCCTGGATCGCATCGCCGCCATGGGGTCGCTACAGACTATGATCAGATTGGGCTTAAACCCGATCAGAGAGAAATCAAATCTCCGCCGATCACCCATCAGATAGCGGTCGTAGAGGGGCAAAACCACAACTCTCCCTCTACATTGAAGACGAGCAGTGTTCAGATTTCCGAGCTCGAAGAGCCGGATACCTGTCTGCGGAACGACACTCCAAGCCCTCCGAATACGGAATCGGGCGTGGGGCCCGGAAAATCATTGGACATCCCGGAACCCGAACTAATAAGCTCGGAAGCTTTTTAAACTCCGGACTCCAAATTGGGTTAGGGTTCGGATTTAAAGCCACCCACCCACCACATGCAATATTCAACAAGAAATTCCAGTCATCTGGATATATGCAACCTCACGTGCATACGACAGCAGTCTCAGGAAACAGTCCATCACTTTTGGGCCAGGTTCCTCCTTGTCAAAGACAAGATTAAAGATTGCCGCGACGAGGACGCGATTCAGTATTCTACAATAATTGCATGGACGAAGGAATGATCAACGCCATCAACCACTGTCGCGTATTACACTTTGCTGACTTGGCAACTATAGTATAGAAGTAATGCGCAATGGAAAGCGCCTGGAAAACTCAGACAGCTCGCTGCGAACCCCCAGTTTCCGCTCAACCCCTTGGGCAGGTGAAAAGGGTGCACCCTCGCGCGGCACCCGACCCCATATTGAAGAAAACTAATCCCATTACGAGATGTGGAACCATTCTGGAGGGATGGCTCGACAAGCCATGCAAAATACACACGACACCGGAAACCGAACCAACCCACAGCCTTAGAGCATGTTGGATACTCTGGCAAGTGGCCAAAAGCGGCGAGGATATCCTCACCACAAACACCTCAGAGCAACGTCCCCCGGACGACGACGAACTCAGAGTATTAACGGTCTTCAAGACTTTTGCTTCAAACAATCGGCACAAGAGCGCACTCCCGGACCTCGCCGAAGTCTGCCAAGTCGCAGCAATAAACCCTTGGAACGACACGACCATAACTTCCAATGCCAGTGACGAACCAAAATTTCGGTCTGTCCGGGCACCAGCCGCCCTGGTCCTCAATCCAATTGTGGACGGCTTTCGACTCACTAAAGTGCTCATGGACGGCGGCAGCGGACTAAACCTCATCTACGAGGATACACTCAACAAAATGGAAAGAGACAGGAGCCACATCGAGCAAAGTAATACGACCTTCCGAGGATTCTTCCCAGCCGGGAAGCGCGGTGCGTGGGGAAAATCACACTTGACGTGGTATTCGGCACGCCGGAGAACTACCAGTCCGAAGAAATAACCTTCCAAGTGGCCCCTTTCAACAGTGGATATCACGCCCTGTTGGGGCAAGATGCATTCACACGCTTTCAAGCCATACCTCACTACGGGTATATGAAGCTCAAGATGCCCGGGCCCAACGGTATTATCACTCTTGCCAGTGATTTGGACATAGCCCTCCGCACCGAAAACAAAACCGCATCCCTGGCCCTCGAGGCACTGTCGGAGGCCCTCGTGGCCGAAGAGTTAACCGCACTATGCTCCACGGTGGACAGGGACGACGTAATCCTTGATAAGCGACCCAAATCCACCTCTTTCAAACCAGCAAACGAAATAGTCAAATTCAGGTCCACCCAACGGATCCCAAGAAGACAGCTTCCATCAGGGCACAGCTCGACCCGACGGTTGACGCTGCACTATGAGCGTTCCTACGCGAAAACTGGGACATATTCGCCTGGCACCCTTCTGATATGCCAGGGATCCCACGCAGGTTGGCCGAACACAGCCTCAATATATTGGAGGGATATAAGCCGGTCAACCAAACACTGCAGCGCCTTTCCGAACCCAAACGACAAGCTATGGGGGAGGAGGTAGCCAAGTTAATCAAGGCCAGATTCATCAGAGAAATAAAACACCCGGACTGGCTAGCAAACCTGGTGATGGTGCCAAAGAAGGATAAATCCTGGCGCCTGTGCGTCGACTCAAAGACCTCAACAAGGCCTGCCCTAAGGATCCCTTCCCCCTCCCCCGCATCGATTAGATTATCGATGCTACCGCAAGACACGACTCACTGTGTTTCCTCGACGCATACTCCCCATACCATCAAATCAAAATGGAGTATGATCAAGTCGCAACGGCATTCATTACCCCATACGGGCCTTTCTGCTTCAACACTATGCCCTTTGGGCTTAAAAATGCCGGCGCCACCTACCAACGCATGATACAAACATGCCTGGAGAAGCAAATCGGCAAGACAGTTGAAGCATATGTAGATGACGTCGTCATCAAGACTAGGCGCGTCTGTAACATCCCAAATTTTCAATTTGGAATGTTATGCATTAGATCATCTTTGCATATCATATTTTATTGCATTTTGGTTGATCCTAGAAATTCTACGCAACTCAAGGACCCACGGAGAGAGTTGGGAATTTCATTATTTTCATATTCGAGTTTTCTCGAATTTTGAAAAGAGGATCGTTTGATTTTAATTATTTTTCTCTGAAATATTTATTTTACTAAAAATAAAGAGAGAGGATAAAATGACTTCCTCAAAATAAAGAAATATCAGAGATTTAATATTAAAATCAAATAAGATTTTATTCAGAGTCTTATCGCTATTTTATTTGAGTTAGGAAAAATATGTTTTTTCAAAAATTGCATTGTAGGCCCAAATAAATGTTCATCTTGTCCAGCTTATTTTTAGAGGACAAAGAAAATTTATTTCGGGATTTTTGGAGTCCGTTTAGTATTTCTTTTCTTTCTTTTTCTGCACGTCCGAATTATTAAAAAAACAAAAGAACCAACTCGGGCCGCCGTGGGCGGCCGGACTAAATCGCTGCTCGGCCTTATAAGTCGCAGCCCGCCGCCTTGCCCACCCAGCCCACCTCGCCCGCCAAACCCTAACCCTAGCCGCCGATCCGTCGCCGCCGCTTGATCCGCCGAGCCGCCGCCGCCAGCGCCGCCGCCGCCGCCCGCGCCGTCCGCAATCCAGCCGCCGCGCCGCCAACCGCCGTCGCCGAGCCGCCGCCCGCCGGAGTTCGAGGTAGCCGCCGGTTTTTTTCTAAAAACCGATCGGTTTTATTTCGTAAACCCTAGTTTTCGTTTTTTTGATCGGTTCGGTTTATTTTATCGGTTTAGTTATTTAGCGGACGTTCGTCCGTACGTTCAATTTTACGAACGGTTTTGAGCGTTTAGCCGCAAACAGAGAACGTTCGTTCGTTAGCATGTTCGTCAGTTTTTCTGTTTCTCGGATTTTCCGCGATTATTTTCGGTCGTGATTTCTGATCTGATTTTTGTTCTAGTATAAATTTTCGCTCGTTTATCGGAATCAGGAAATTCAAGCGCCTAGAGTTTCGTCTCGAAACCCTCTTTCCATTTTTTCTACTATAAACTTTGACTTTAGTCCAAATTAGTAAACGAAGCTTGTTTCTTTCGCTGTTTGAGTTTTGTTGCTTCGTTTGATTTGATTCTTTTTGCAAACCTGAGTTCTTAAGTTGAACTTTCTGGTTAGATCTCTTATTGGAGTTTTACCCGTGCCTTTGCTTGATTGCTTATTGTATGCTTGTTTGTTTGCGATAGAGTACCCAGAGTGCGAAGCGTACTACTACGAGTCTCTAGGTTTCGCGGATCATCAGCAAGGCAAGTAACACTTTGATCATATCCCTTTACTACCCAGTTTTATTGCATTAGATCAATCCTCAAACAATTGCATGGTTAGGATCTGAATTAAATTGTGGGATGGGAAATAGTTGAGGTAGTACCTATTCACCAGTTTATTATCAAACCCTGGGAGTTACTTCTACGTTATGCTTATATCGCTATGCTATGCTCGTAGACGTGGATTGGGTTTGAGTGTATTCATGACAGATGTGAGATTGTTAAATTAATGGTTAACTTAAGGTGGCAACTTTAATACACATCTGGGTGGATTGAGGCACCTGGGTATTCCAGTGATTGCCTGTATTTTTTGGAAATCACGGGCTACCGTGTGATTCTCCTATGGACCGCCACCCAGGCTCAAAGGGATCATAAGATTATTCATGCTGGAAACTTCCGTGTGCAGCCACAAGCTATTATGGGCTCTAGCATAGTTGATTAAGTTGTGTGAACTCTTACAATGGTAGACTGGCAGATGTAGGGGATGTAGGTGTACCGGTCTACCCATCGTAAGGTGCTAACGCTTCTGAAAGACTGTGTCTCGGTCATCCATTTCTCAAACACCGTGTAGTGCGAGAAATCCAATGGAGGAGATCGAGTCTTGTGGGGAAAAGTGCGCAAACCTCTGCAAAGTGTACAAACTAATCATGGTTAGCCATGTCCCCGGTTATGGACATCTTGAGTATCTGGTTCTTGGATTATCATGTGGATCTCATCACTCTTAATATAATCTGATTGGGTTTAATGATGACGCTTAATTGGGATTGAGTTGGGTGAACCTTCTCAATGTTTAACAACCACCATGATAGTTAAATAAAAATTTATTCCTTTGTAGTAGGGAAAAATTGCCTTTTCACAAAACATATTAACCCTACAGCCTCCACCAGCCATATATGCATGTAGTGATAGCATTATTCCGTTCATTCTCTTTTTGGTGTTACATTGCCAGCATATTCCATGTGCTGACCCATTTTTGGGCTGCAATGTATCATGTTGCAGACTTTTTAGACGACCAGTAAGGAGCCTTAGGTCGTGGTCTTTCACTCAGTGATGCCGTTGGAGTTGATGGACTCACTTTATCTTCCAAGCCTTCCGTTGTTATCATATTAGATGGCCTTAAGCCATATTTATTGTAATAAGTTCTCTTTTGAGACATTCGATGTAATAAGTGTGTGATTGCTACTCTGTTATAAATCCTCTAAGTACTGTGTGTGTCAGCATTACCGATCCAGGGATGACACTTATGAACAGAGATCAAACTGTTTGAGGTCTGGTCGCTACAAACATGGTATCAGAGCACACGCTGAATGTAGGACACGATCACTAAGCTAAAGCCCTAGATCACTACTCTCTTCTCATTTCTAACTCCTCTCCTTTTCTAATCTTTAGGATGGCTGATGGATGGATAAAGTTCATGCAACCGGATGAAGACACCCCTTTTGGATGCCACTTGAAGGAAGTTACTAGGTACCTGAACATTGGAATACCAGCTTCATCGGGACCTACAATGCCACTTTACCAGAAGAGGAGCGCTGGATGATTCAAGTTCAAGTTCCAGGAAGGACATTCACGCCAGTCACTGATCCCATAGAGTTTTCTTTCGATGCACCAACCTGGAGTCTAGGAAAGAGTATGGCAGCTTACATCACCATGGGACGCATTGGAGAAGTCTACCACAATGATCTCAAGGATACTATCTACCAGATTTGTGGGCGCCGAGATGAGCAATGGGAGACGATCAGCACTAGGAAGGATAGATCGATTGCCTCTTTCATCCAGGAGTTAAACCAGCACATTCGATGCCAGGAGAACCAGATGTGCGCAGGCATGACAGATTTGAAGAAGGCAATGACAAGGATTACAGAACTGGAGGAAGAACTCAAGGTTACACGCGGGGATTATATGGAGGAAATCGTCGCACTAGTGGAGAAGAATGGCGACCTGACAAAGAAGTTAGGAGTTTTCATGGGAGACCCTGCGCCAGGAGGAGAAGATGACAGTTCCACTTGCCCGGAGAACTACATCATCATCGACGACACCGACTCGGACCCTGACGATAGCGATGATGACTATGTTGATGAAGCAGGAGCAGATATCATGGAGTCTTCGACCGATCAATTTTTCTAGTAGACCACCAAATCAGTAGTAGTATTCCACCATGTAGATAGTATAGTCCAACCACTTTTGTAACGATAGTTCTAGACCGATTGTATGCCTTGTTTGATTGATTGGGTGATATGTTTGTGTTTGTCTCATGTGCATATGGGTAGTGTCTTCCCTCTAGACCTCATTCTATTCTGTTTTCTCATCTTTTCTAAACCCAGCAGATGCCTCCGAGACGCAACAATGGATTTGCTTTCCCATCGGAGCTCACTCAGTTAATCCAGCAGCAAAATGCATTGATGCAGATATTGGTCCAGAATTAGAACCAGGGGAACAACAACAACAACAACCCACCACCACCCCCACCAGTTGACCACTTAGCCCATTTTCTTAGGTTGAATCCGCCGGTGTTCTCCAGCAGCACTGAGCCGATTGTTGAAGATGATTGGCTCCGCAAAATTGAGAGGGAGTTGACTACTGCAGGATGCACAGATGCGGAGAGAGTGTGTTTTGCCGCACATCAACTTGATGGACCCGCAGCATCCTGGTGGGAGAATTTCATAGTCACTTACCCTATTGACACTGTGACATGGGACTAGTTTCAGCAGGCTTTTCGTACTGCCCATGTTTCAGCAGGAGCTATGGCCATGAAGAAGCGTGAGTTTTGCAACTTACGCCAAGGAGGGCGCACTGTTGCCCAATATGTGGATGAGTTTAGTAAGTTAGCACGTTATGCCCCAGATGACGTTGCTACAGATGCTGCTAAGAAGGAGAAGTTTTTGGAGGGACTGAATGATGAGCTGAGCATGCAGTTGATGGTAGCAAATTTCAATAACTATCAGGAATTGGTGGATAGAGCTCTTATGCTCGAAGGGAAGCAGCAGCAGATTGACAACCACAAGAGGAAGTATGGACAGGGGAAGTATAATTCTAGAGCCCAGCAGAGACCCCGTTTCACCCCGAACTCGGGAGGACTTGTTCATAACCATGGAGGCCACACCCATAATGGAGGAAGTTCGCACAACCATAGTGGCACCAAGAATGGGAATAGTAATGGAGGAAGCAGCGGACAGAACCGTTCCAACCCGGCAAAACCCGCCAAGAAGGATCTAAGCCACGTTACTTGCTACAAGTGCCAGAAGACCGGACATTACGCCAATGAATGTCCTCAAGCTAAGAATGGAAATGGCAATGGAAGCTCTGGGAAGAAGCCCAACCCTTTCAACAGGGGACAAGTGAACCACGTTAACGTGGAGGACGTTGAAACTCAGCCAGATGCAGTAATAGGTAAGTTTCTGGTTAAGTCATTTACTGCAGTCATACTTTTTAATACTGGTGCATCGCATTCATACATATCAAGGGGATTTGTGGATAAGTATAAGTTGCCCACTACAGTTCTTAAGACACCCATGCTAGTAACCCTCACCCGGAGCAGAGTATATGGCAAGCCATGGATGTTTTCAGATGCCATTGGCCATAGGTAGGCATGTTTTCCCCTCCGATCTGATAATATTGGAGTCGCAAGGTTTGGATGTGATTCTGGGTATGGATTGGCTATCGATGTATGTAGGAAACATCGATTGCGCCAGTAAGACGATTTTACTCACCACCCTAGAGAGAAGAAGGATCAAGTATGTATCCCGGCATGTGCCGAATAGGACTCAAGTAAATTCCTTATCAGGAGTTGTACAGGAAGAAGTACCAGTGGTAAAGGATTTTCCGGATGTATTTCCAGAAGAATTGCCAGGCATGCCACCAGATAGAGACATTGAGTTTTTGATTGAGCTTTTTCCAGGCACAGGGCCAATATCTAAGAGACCGTACAGGATGCCCGCAAAGGATTTGTAGGAGATTAAGAAGCAGATTAAGGAGTTACTGGATAAGGGATATATTCGCCCAAGTTCGTCACCTTGGGGATCACCAGTACTTCTAGTGGAGAAGAAGGATGGATCGTTAAGGATGGTTGTTGATTATCGTGGATTGAATGAGGTGACGATCAAGAACAAGCACCCACTGCCGATGATCAATGATTTGTTTGACCAGTTGCAAGGAGCTAAAGTGTTTTCCAAGATCGATTTGCGATTAGGGTATCACTAGTTGAAGATTCGAGAGCAGGACATACCTAAGACAGCTTTTACCACAAGGTATGGGTTGTATGAGTATACCGTTATGTCATTTGGTCTGACTAACGCACCTGCCTATTTTATGAGCATGATGAACAAAGTGTTTATGGAGTTTTTGGATAAGTTCGTCATAGTGTTCATTGATGATATTTTGGTCTACTCGAAGAATGAAGAGGAACATAAGGAACATTTGCATTTAGTACTTGGTAGGCTCAGAGAACATCAGCTATATGCCAAGTTCAACAAGTGTGAATTTTGGCTAAAGGAAGTTGGATTCCTTGGACATGTTATATCCAGAGAAGGAATAGCAGTAGACCCCACCAAGGTTGTCACTGTGACAAACTGGGAATCACCCACGACAGTTGGAGAGATCCGGAGTTTTCTTGGACTCGGGGGATACTACCGGAGGTTCATTGAGAATTTCTGAAAGATTGCAAAGCCCATGATGGAGTTATTAAAGAAGGACACCAAAATTCAATTGGATTGAGGAATGTGAGGCCAGTTTTCAGGAGTTGAAGAGACGCTTGGTTTCATCACCAGTGTTGATTCTGCCAGATCAACACAAGGATTATGAAGTGTATTGCGACGCTTCTCGTCGAGGACTTGGAGCCGTACTTATGTAGGAGGGAAGAGTTGTTTCATATGCCTCACGACAGCTTAAACCCCATGAGTTAAACTATGCTACGCATGATTTGGAGTTAGCAGCCGTAGTGCATGCGTTGAAGACATGGAGACATTTTCTCATCGGAAACCATTGTGAGGTATACACGGATCACAAGAGTTTGAATTATATCTTCATGCAGAAGGAGTTAAATCTCAGGCAGAGGAGATGGTTAGAACTCATTAAGGATTATGATATGAGATTGCATTATCATCCAGGAAAGGCTAACGTAGTAGCCGATGCGTTGAGCCGCAAGAGTCATGTAAATACCCTCATGACTGGAGAATTAACCAAGGAGTTAGCAGAAGAATTTCGCGAGCTATGTTCCGAGAGGCTATGTAGCAGCATTGGAGATTCAGTCTACGTTGATGGATAAGATCAGAGAAGCTCAGAAGACGGACAAGGAGATTGCCGAGATAAAGGAAAGGATGAGTAAAGGAAAGGCTAAAGGATTTCGTGAGGATGAGCACGATACCTTATGGTTTGAGGACCGCGTATATGTGCCAAATGATCAGGAGATCAGGAAGTTGATTCTGCAAGAGGCCCATGATTCGCCATATTCGATTCACCCAGGAAATACCAAGATGTATCTGAATTTGAAGGACAGTTTCTGGTGGACCGGTATGAAGAAGGATATTGCCGAGTATGTAGCAGTTTGTGATGTATGTCAGAGAGTGAAGGCAGAACATCAGAAGCCAGCAGGATTGCTACAGCCATTGCCTATACCCGAATGGAAGTGGGATAAACTAGGCATGGATTTTATCACGGGATTACCCAGGACTCGTTCAGGCTATGACTCGATATGGGTTGTAGTTGATCCATTGACGAAAGTAGCTCATTTCATCCCAGTAAAGACCACTTACACCAGTGCTAAGTTGGCAAAGATATATATGACCAGGATCGTATGTCTGCATGGAGTTCCGAGGACCATTGTATCGAGATAGAGGAACCCGGTTTACTTCAAAGTTTTGGAATCGAGTTGCATGAAACTTTGGGAACCAAAGCTAGAGTTCAATCTGACATTTCACCCATGAGCAGATGGATGATCGAGAGAGTAAATCAGATTATGGAGGACATGTTGAGAGCTTTTACGCTAGACTATGGATCTAGTTGGGACGATAATTTGCCTTATGCAGAGTTCTCTTATAACAACAGTTGTCAACCAGTTTGAAGATGGCCCCTTTCGAAGCACTGTACGGAAGGAGGTGCAGAACACCGTTGTTGTGGGACGAAGTTGGAGACCGACAATTGTTTGGACCAGATTTGATTAAAGAGTGCAAGAGAAGGTTAAGCTGATTCGCGATAGACTCAAGGTAGCCCATCGAGCGAGAAGAGTTCACGGATTCTAAACGCAAGGAAACAGTTTCTGAAGTTGGAGACAGAGTATATCTTGAGTATCACCACTTCGAGGAGTGAAGCGCTTTGGAGTTAAGGAAAGTTAGCACCACATTTTGTGGGGCCATCTGAGTTTTGGAGCATTATGGGAGAAGTGGCTTACAAGTTGGAATTGCAGAAGGTTTGTCCAGAGTTCACGATGTGTTCCACGTTTCTCAGTTGAAGAAGTGCCACGCGGAGATGGCTGATATTCCTCTGAGAGATATAGTGCCGCTTGAAGCGATACGATTGGATAGTGATTTGACATATGAGGAGAAACCAGTCAAGATACTTGAGTTTGCCAGCCGAATTACGCGCAACAAGGTTATCAAGTTTTGCAAGATTCAGTGGAGTCACCATACCGAGGAAGAAGCCACTTGGGAACGAGAGGAAGACTTACGGAAGGATCACTCTCACCTATTTTCTAGCCAACCCAAATCTCGAGGGCGAGATTCATCTTAAGGGGGGTAGGTTTGTAACATCCCAATTTTTCAATTTGGAATGTTATGCATTAGATCATCTTTGCATATCATATTTTATTGCATTTTGGTTGATCCTAGAAATTCTATGCAACTCAAGGACCCACGGAGAGAGTTGGGAATTTCATTATTTTCATATTCGAGTTTTTCTTGAATTTTGAAAAGAGGATCGTTTGATTTTAATTATTTTTCTCTGAAATATTTCTTTTATTAAAAATAAAGAGAGAGGATAAAATGACTTCCTCAAAATAAAGAAATATCAGATATTTAATATTAAAATCAAATAAGATTTTTATTCGGAGTTTTATCGCTATTTTATTTGAATTAGGAAAAATATGTGTTTTCCAAAATTGCATTTTAGGCCCAAATAAATGTTCATCTTTTCCGACTTATTTTTATAGGACGGGGGAAATTTATTTCGGGATTTTTGGAGTCCGTTTAGTATTCCTTTTCCTTCTTTTTCTGCACGTCCGAATTATTAAAAAAAGAACCGACTCGGGCCGCCGTGGGCGACCCAGACTCGTCCGCCACTCGGCCTTATAAGCCGCACCCCGCCGCCAGCCCGCCTAGCCCCGCCAAACCCTAACCCTAGCCGCTGATCCGCCACCGCGCGATCGCCGCCCGCCGCCGTCGAGCCGCCAAGACGCCAGCGCTTCCACCCCGTCGTCCGCCGCGCGCCGCCAACCGCCGGAGTTCGAGGTAGCGCGGTTTTTTTTCTAAAACCGATCGGTTTTATTTTGTAAACCCTAGTTTTTGGTTTTTTAGATCGGTTCGGTTTATTTATCGATTTAGTTATTTAGCGGACGTTCATCCGTACGTTCGATTTCTAACGATTTTCCTTTAGTTAGCAAACAATGACGTTAGATTCGTTAGCCTGTTCGCCGCTTTTACATTTCTCGGATTTTCCGCGATTATTTTCGATCGCGATTTCAGATCCAATTTTCGTTCTAGTATGACTTTTCGCTCGTTTATCGGAATCAGGTGATTCAAGCGCCTAGAGTTTCGTCTCGAAACCCTCTTTCCGTTTTTGCTACTGTAAAATTTCACTTTAGTCCAGATTAGTAAACGAAGCTTGTTTCTTTCGCCGTTTGAGTTTTGTTGCTTCGTTTGATTTGATTCTTTTTGCAAACCAGAGTTCTTAAGTTGAACTTTCTGGTTAGATCTCTTATTTGAGTTTTACCCGTGCCTTTGCTTGATTGCTTATTGTATGCTTGTTTGTTTGCGATAGAGTGCCCGGAGTGCGGAGCGTGCTACTACGAGTCTCTAGGTTTCACGGATCATCGGCAAGGCAAGTAACACTTTGATCATATCCCTTTACTACCCACTTTTATTGCATTAGATCAATCCTCAAACAATTGCATGGTTAGGATCTGAATTAAATTGTGGGATGGGAAATAGTTGAGGTAGTACCTATTCACCAGTTTATTATCAAACCCTGGGAGTTACTTCTACGTTATGCTTATATCGCTACGCTATGCTCGTAGACGTGGATTGGGTTTGAGTGTATTCATGACAGATGTGAGATTGTTAAATTAATGGTTAACTTAAGGTGGCATCTTTAATACACATCTGGGTGGATTGAGGCACCTGGGTATTCCAATGATTGCCTGTATTTTTTGGAAATCCCGGGGTACCGTGTGATTCTCCTATGGACTGCCACCCAGGCTCAAAGGGATCATAAGATTATTCATGCTGGAAACTTCCATGTGCAACCACAAGCTATTATGGGCTCTAGCATAGTTGATTAAGTTGTGTGAACTCTTATAGTGGTAGACTAGCAGATGTAGGGGATGTAGGTGTACCGGTCTACCCATCGTAAAGTGCTAACGCTTCTGAAAGACTGTGTCTCGGTCATCCATTTCTCAAACACCATGTAGTGCGAGAAATCCAACGGAGGAGATCGAGTCTTGTGGGGAAAAGTGCGCAAACCTCTGTAGAGTGTACAAACTAATCATGGTTAGCCGTGTCCCCGGTTATGTACATCTTGAGTACCTGGTTCTTGGATTATCATGTGGATCTCATCACTCTTAATATAATTTGATTGGGTTTAATGATGACGCTTAATTGGGATTGAGTCGGGTGAACCTTCTCAATGTTTAACAACCACCATGATAGTTAAATAAAAACTTATTCCTTTGCAGTAGGGAAAAATTGGCTTTTCGCAAAACATACTAACCCTACAGCCTCCGCCAGCCATATATGCATGTAGTGATAGCATTATTCTGTTCATTATATTTTTGGTGTTACATTGCCAGCATATTCCATGTGCTGACCCGTTTTTGGGCTGCAACGTATCATGTTGCAGACTTTTCAAACGACGAGTAAGGAGCCTTAGGTCGTGGTCTTTCACTCAGTGATGCCGTTGGAGTTGATGGACTCACTTTATCTTCCAAGCCTTCCACTGTTATCGTATTAGATGGCCTTAAACCATATTTATTGTAATAAGTTCTGTTTTGAGACATTAGATGTAATAAGTGTGTGATTGCTACTCTGTTATAAATCCTCCAAGTACTGTGTGTGTCAGCATTACCAATTCAGGGATGACACTTATGCACAGAGATCAGACTGTTTGAGGTCTGGTCGCTACAACGTCGAGTCATTAATAGATGATCTGTGTCTCACATTCGACAGTCTCTGTACATATGACATCAAGCTCAATCCGGAAAAGCGTGTTTTCAGCGTTCCCGCTGGAAAACTGCTGGGCTTCATCATTTCCAATAGAGGAATTGAGGCAAATCCTGCCAAAATCTGAGCTTTGTCACAATTGGCTACACCAACAGACCTTAAACAGGTCCAAAAGCTAGCCGGATGCGTAGCAGCTTTAAGCCGCTTTGTCTTCAGACTAGGAGACCACTTTATCGCCTTCTCCGACGCACCGACCACTTCGAGTGGACGGATGCGGCAACGGCCGGACTGGAAGAAATAAAGGCTCTTTTAGCGAGCAACCCAATCCTGGCCACTCCAAACGTCGGTGAACCAATGTTATTATACATATCTGCAACTCACCAGGTGGTGAGCGCGGTGCTTGTCATTGAGCGGGAGGAGGACGGACACAAATTCCCACTTCAGAAACCGGTATACTACGTATCCACCGTCCTCACACCATGCAAATCCCGGCACCCTCATTACCAAAAGATAGCATATGCGGTCTTCATGGCATCCCGGAAGCTACGACACTACTTCCAAGAGTGCTCGATCACGGTGGCTTCCGAAGTACCACTCAATGACATAATAAACAACCGCGACGCTACGGGCCGGATTGCTAAGTGGGCCATTGAGCTCCTGCCATTCGATATAACATACAAACCACGTCGGGCCATTAAATCCCAAGTATTGGCCGACTTCATCGCTGAATGGACAGAGGCCAAACTCCCTATAGAGTACGGCACATATTCCAACTGGGTCATGTACTTCGATGGCTCTAAAATGTTGGCCGGTTTAGGAGCAGGCATCATTTTAACGTCCCCCACTGGAGACACAGTCTAGTACGTACTCCAAATATTATACACAGACTCCAACAATGCAGCCAAATACGAGGCCTTATTGCACGGTCTTCGGATGGCTACCTCCATGGGCATACAACGGCTGGAGGTGCGTGGGGATTCAAATCTCGCAATATCCCAAATAAATGGAGACTTCGAGGCCAAGGATCCGAAGATGGCGGCCTATCGCAATGCCGTACTCAAAATATCAGCTCGGTTCGAGGGACTCGAGTTTCATCATGTGGCTCAAGAAAGCAATCAAGCGGCGGATGTCCTTGCTCGCCTGGGCGCCAAACGTGACCCCGTCCCGCCTAACATCTTTTTGGAAAGGCTCTTCAAGCCATCCGTGGTGTGGCAGGATGAGAGCGGCAACACTAGTCTGGATCCGATTATACCCCCAGATTCCGAACACAATACCGATACCATCGAGGACTCAGCCACCGAAATAACACCATCGGCCAATCTAATAATGGCAGTAATTGCCCCATGGACTGAACCCTTCTTGGCCTACCTTAATAGGCGGGAGCTCCCTGAGGACCAGAATGAGGCTCGCTGCATTGTTCGGCGCTCGAAAGCCTACAAGGTCCATGACGGAGAACTCTACAAGAAAAGTGCTACCGGAGTCCTTCAAAGATGTATCTTTGAAGAAGAGGGACGGCAGCTCCTGGCTGAAATCCATGCTGGTCTCGGCGGTCACCACGCCACGGCTCGGCCCCTGGTAAGTAAGGCCTTCCGTACAGGTTTCTTTTGGTCGACGGCCCGAGCAGATGCACAGGACCTGGTCCAACATTGTGTCGGATGCCAGCTCTTCGCCAATCAAAGCCATATGCCGCCTACCGCTCTACAAACAATCCCCATTACTTGGCCTTTTGTGGTCTGGGGGCTTGATATGGTAGGACCCCTTAAAGGAGGAAGCCATAAGAAAAAATATATCTGCTAGTCATGGTAGATAAATTCACCAAATGGATAGAGGCCAAACCAGTGAAAACGGCCGAAGCTGGACCGGTGATAGACTTTATATCCGGTGTCGTGCACCGTTATGGTGTCCCACACAGCATCATCACCAACAACGGCTCCAATTTCACAACCAATGAAGTGAAATCCTGGTGTGCTAAATTGGGCATTAAGCTCGATTACGCCTCGGTCTATCATCCACAAACAAGCGGTTAGTCGAACGAGCTAATGGTCTTATTATGAGCGGCATTAAGCCTAGACTAGTGCGATCATTGAAAGAATCAGACAAGCACTTGGTTGAGGAGCTCGACTCCGTACTCTAGGGGCTGCGGACCACGCCCAATCACACTACCGGATACACGCCATTCTTCATGGTGTACGGCGTAGAGGCCGTTTTGCCCTGCGACATCATTCATGACTCACCTCGAGTGCGCATGTATGAAGAGAGAGAAGCCGAGTTGGATCGGCAGGACAGTCTAGATGCCTTGGGGGAGGAGCGCGACATTGCAAAAGCCCGTTTTGCATTCTATCAATAACAGGCTCGCAGATATCAAAGTAGAGAGGTGCGGGCCAAGACTTATAATGTTGGTGAACTTGTTCTACGCTTGCCAGAAAAGAAAAAGGACAAACTCAAGCCCAAGTGGGAGGGTCCCTTCATCATCGATGAAGTTCTCACTGGAGGAGCATACCGCCTGCGTGATGCATAGGACAATCGCCTAGAGCCGATCCCGTGGAATGCGGCCAGACTCCGAAGATTCTACGCCTAGAGCCGGACTCTTTGTTCATTTTCTTCTCCCTTTGTCTCCGTTTTTTCCCCTCTTTAACCTCTTTTTGTCTAGATTTAAGCTCTTGTGCGGCTAAATCGCACACCTATGACGTACACATCCTTAAATGTACACGCTCATAATACCCGAGGGCTTCTCTTACAGAAGCTTATTATTATTATTTTACGAGCATCAAGCTCCCCACATATGTGTCTTTTTTCTCATATGTACCTTTTCTTCGCCATTATATGCACCGTTATGACTTAAGTTTTTGCCAAGCTGGTTTTCCTGGCTCCTGTGCTTATGCCCTACGTTCTCGTTTGTTCGGCTAGGGCATAAAGGGAGCACCTCTGCGATTGTTACAGCCGGGTCATCCGGACTTGTACCTCGGACTGGGTGAAGCCGAAAGCTAGCTTTCTTAAGGGAATATCCGGTCTGCGGACTAAAGACGTTATACCCTGTTTACATCATGAACCCCCATATGTTACGTATACTGTGATTTTTTTATCACAGTTCGGACAGGCATACTAACGCATGTTCACCTAGGGAAAGGAACCCTTAACGGAACTATTCTCCCTGGAAGATGTTTCTTACAATCAACATGTAATATAACATAGCTAGCCGGATACAACTTGTTTGTTCAAGCAACTATGACCCCTACGCCTGGTTTCCACGCATACCCCGGTCTATATTACCGTTACGGTATATGGAAACACTCCGAGCCTTCAGGTCCAGAGGTCGAAGCGAAAAGGTCTGCCATGACAATCGTTTTACAATCTGGCTAGGGAAAAATTTGTCAATTGAAGTACATAGTCAATTGGACTTAAAAACTTCTTCCTATATGCCATCTAATAGGTTATCTAGCTTACAGTCCTGTTGGGAATACTTGGTGACTATCTTTACTTGGTCATATACCAGACTAACTGGAATTTCTTTTCCATCTGACCCCCAAGGTCCGACCCAGGCAATATGATTCGGATCAAGCTTGTTGTACCGTGTTTTTACCATGGCCCAGGCCTCTCGTGCACCTTCTCGGCAGGCCGATATCTTCCATAATCGGAAGCGCCGCCGAGCTCCTTGGAATAGCTTCACAAGCTCCTCCATACTTCTTGGAGGAGAGGCGGATGGCCACAAAGCTTTGGCAATGCTTCGCATTGCTTGCCGAGCTCGCTCGTGCAGTTGGGACAGCTCCTGCAGCATGTCGCCTTGAGAGTCGGACATTTCCTCTTCAGGACGGCCAGTCAGCATACCTGCAGACACAAATCTGTTAGATCATTTCTTCGCTGAATTACATAAAGGTAAGGTCAAAACCATACTAAATATGCCGCCTCATAGCCTCCTATTCTCCTTGACGGCGTCAGCTAGCTGGGCTCGCACATCTTTTAGTTCTTCGCCCAGCAGGGTATTGGAATCCTGTAGCTTGTTCTTTTCATCCCTAACCCGTGTCAGCACACGTTCACCTGCAGCCAGTTGCCTTTTGGCCTCTTGTTCGCCCGCCTGCGCGACTTTCAGTTCCCCTTCCAGTTGATCTGCTGATCCTGTCATCGGAAACGCAACAGTATTAACATTACTGGTATATGATTACATTTTTCTAGATAGAAGGGAATATTACCAGGCGTTGCCTTCTTGAATTTCTCCAGTTCGGCGGTAACCGCAGCCAACCGGGTCTGACACTTTTCTAGCTCTTGAGACAGCAGGCTATTCTTCTTCGTGAGTGCCTGATTATACAATGATCCTTAAATCAGTTGTATCAACTGCTTCAAGTCTCGGGGGCTACTGGTATATGATTACCAAATCTGTACTTACCCGCATATCTTTTAAATGTTGGTCCGTGGCTCTAGCAAGCCCATCCAGAGCAGCTCGGATGTATGCATCAGCCGAGCTGAAGGCATTGAATGCCTCTTTTGAAAAGCCGGGTCGCGGAGAGCGGCCCTCTGGCGCTGGTGATTCATGGTGCTCTCCACTTCAGAGTTCGTAACGGATACATCATCCGAATCCTCTGCAGAAGGACAATTCGGGGTCACTCCCGCGTCAGCCTCTGTCCTTAAGGCAGGGTCTGGAACCTGGCTGGTGGAGGCATGACCGGCAGGATCGCCGGACATAGTCCGGCGAACGCTCTTCCTGATAAGACACAACGGGAAATGTCACAATTTGATGTGACTTCCAAGGAGCATATTTAAAAAACCACACCTCTTAGATGAAGGCTCAGTCGTGTTTTCATTTACCTTCCTCTTCGAAGGTCTGCCCGGCATAGGCGCCGCCCTCTTGTGAGTCGCCTCAGATGTAGCATGGCGCGCCGAGCGCCTCCCCTTTGGAGCACGAGACGGTGCGGTGGGTGAGGCGTTACGAGGAAGCTCTTTTGGAGGAGATGTCTCCTGATTACTTACATGCGAGGCAGGAAGGAGACCGGGATAATCGGCCATGATGGCCACTTCTGTGCCATCATAGCTCACCTGGTAGAATACTCCCTCCTCAAGCTCTACAAATATGTCCGGATCCTCTTCGAATCCGGGGTCAAGGTCCCAGTTATGGTCCTCCGGCTGTGGGGCGGGGCTATAGATCCCCGCGGTAACCTTCCGCCATTCTTGTTACAAATGGACGGGTTAATCTCAATTAAAAGTGGCTCAAGGAAAGGATTGAGTAACATGGTGGGAGTAAAACTCGCCCAGCTAGGAGGATTGTACATGGAAAATCCCTCTCGGCGTGTAAGATGAGTGAACTCCTCTTTTTCCCCTTTATACAGGTCGGCCAATAATGCGGCCAGGGCGGTGAGGGAATCCGGACCCTTTCGTCCACAGCGGGAGGCCTCATCTTCCCCATTATAGTGCCACATGGTAGCCCCCTGAATTGGAGTGGCTGAACACCTCGCGCTATGGAAGTGGCCATTACCTCGATTATTGATATTCCGGACTGGGCGAGTGTCCTTATCTTGCCCATTAATTGTTGGACTTCCGCACTATCCTCCTCCTCGAGGCTCCGAGGGCGCCAGCTTTGGTGTTTCTTCAAGGGAGCACTGGAAAATTCAGGAAGTACCATTCGGACTGGGTCGGGGAGAGTGACGTCCTCAATATAGAACCACTCTAAGGGCCACTCCTCGAACGCCTTCTTCAGCGTGCCAGACAGGTACCCGGTCCCGGCTATGCACCATACTTCGGCGCCGCCCACCTCGAATATGGATCCCTTTTGGGTGCGAGGGACGAGTCATAATAGTTTTCTCCATAACTCAAAATGGACCTCACAACCCAGGAATAGCTCGCAAAGAGCAATAAAACCCGTGATATGCAGGATGGAGGCAGGAGTGAAGTTGTGCAACTGGAGACCGTAATACTCCACGAGTCCTCGGAGGAAAGGGTGGATTGGAAACCCGACGCCTCTTAGCAAACAGGAAACGAAGCACACTCGTTCCCCCTGGTTGGACTCGGGAAATTTTCCGCCTGGGCTTCGCCATCGAAGGAGGTCAATCCTGCCCGAACGGGGACCAAATCTGTAGGGGGAAGAAATCCCTGCGTTTGAAGCTTAATCAGCTGATCGTGGGATACGGAACATCTCTCCCAATCGCCTTTTTTGGATCCGTGGGGGTGGGAGGAAGAACTGGGAACGCTAGCCATGTTGGAATGGTTTCTCCTAGTGAGTTCTAAGGATTTTTCGCTTGGTGTGGAATGGAATCTGAGATCCAATCTCTTTAAATAGATGCCTTCCTTACATGGCCCGGGTGTTATGTGCAAAAAATACCATGACCTCTTGTATTCACTCGACATGTGGAAGCAGAAGGAATGGAGGCGCAGAAGCCAAAGGGTGTGACATTAAAACACAAACCGAGTACAGCTTTTCGGGTTACGTACTTTGAAGTAATCGGAGAAGGAACCCGCCTTGCAATGCCGAAGACAGTCAACGCGACGGATACAATGTCATTGAAGCCTGGTTCGGGGGCTACTGAGGGAGTCCTGGATTAAGGGGTCCTTGGGCATCCGGACTATGTAACATGGGTCGGACTAATGGGCTATGAAGATACAAGACAGAAGAGTTCTTCCCGTGTCCGGATGTGACTCTCCTTTGCATGGATGGCAAGCTTGGCATTCGGATATGTAGATTCCTTCCTTTGTAAACCGACTCTGTACAACCCTAGGCCCCTCTGCTGTCTATATAATCCGGAGGGTTTAGTCCGTAGAGGCAATCATAATCACAATCATACAGGCTAGACATCTAGGGTTTAGCCATTACGATCTCGTGGTAGATCAACTCTTGTAATCCTCATATTCATCAAGATCAATCAAGCAGGAAGTAGGGTATTACCTCCATCAAGAGGGCCCGAACCAGGGTAAACATCGTGGCCCCCGTCTCCTGTTACCATCGACCCTAGACGCACAGTTCGGGACCCCCTACCCGAGATCCGCCGGTTTTGACACCGACAAAGATCTTTATCGGTCAAACCGCATAACAACATATGTTGTTCCCTTTGTCATCGGTATGTTACTTGCCCGAGATTCGGTCGTCGGTATCTCAATACCTAGTTCAATCTCGTTACCGGCAAGTCTCTTTAATCGTTCAGTAATGCATCATCCCGCAACTAACTCATTAGTCACATTGTTTGCAAGGCTTATAGTGATGTGCATTACCGAGAGGGCCCAGAGATACCTCTCCAGAGCAATCGGAGTGACAAATCCTAATCTCGATCTATGCCAACTCAACAAGTACCATCGAGAGACACCAGAGAGCACCTTTATAATCACCCGATTACGTTGTGACATTTGGTAGCACACTAAGTGTTCCTCTGGTATTCGGGAGTTGCATAATCTCATAGTCATAGGAACATGTATAAGTCATGAAGAAAGCAATAGCAACATACTAAACAATCAAGTGCTAAGCTAACGAAATGGGTCAAGTCAATCACATCATTCTCTAATGATGTGATCCCGTTAATCAAATGACATCTCATGTCTATGGCTAGGAAACTTAACCATCTTTGATTCAACGAGCTAGTCAAGTAGAGGCATACTAGTGACACTATGTTTGTCTATGTATTCACACATGTACTAAGTTTCCGGTTAATACAATTCTAGCATGAATAATAAAAATTTATCATGATATAAGGAAATATAAATAACAACTTTATTATTTCCTCTAGGGCATATTTCCTTCAGTCTCCCACTTGCACTAGAGTCAATAATCTAGATTACATAGTAATAATTCTAACACCCATGGAGTCTTGGTGATGGTCATGTTTTGCTCGTGAGAGAGGCTTAGTTAATAGGTCTGCAACATTCAGATCCGTATGTATCTTGCAAATCTCTATGTCTCCCTCCTTGACTTGATCGCAGATGGAATTGAAGCGTCTCTTTATGTGCTTGGTTCTCTTGTGAAATCTGGATTCCTTTGCCAAGGCAATTGCACCAGTATTGTCACAAAAGATTTTCATTAGACTGGAGGCGCTAGGTATGACAACTAGATTGGATATGAACTCCTTCATCCAGACTCCTTCATTTGCTGCTTCTGAAGCAGCTATGTACTTCGCTTCACACGTAGATCCCGCCACGATGCTTTGCTTAGAACTGCACCAACTGACAGCTCCACCGTTCAATATAAATACGTATCCAGTTTGTGACTTAGAGTCATCCAGATCAGTGTCAAAACTTGCATCGACGTAACCATTTACGACGAGCTCTTTGTCACCTCCATAAACAAGAAACATATCCTTAGTTCTTTTCAGGTATTTTAGGATGTTCTTGACCACTGTCCAGTGATCCACTCCTGGATTACTTTGGTACCTCCCTGCTAAACTAATAGCAAGGCACACATCAGGTCTGGTGCACAGCATTGCATACATGATAGAACCTATTGCTCAAGCATAGGGAATGACTTTCATTTTCTCTCTATCTTCTGGAGTGGTCGAGCATTGAGTCTGACTCAACTTCACACCTTGTAACACAGGCAAGAACCCTTTCTTTGCTTGATCCATTTTGAACTTCTTCAAAACTTTGTCAAGGTATGTGCTCTGTCAAAGTCCAATTAAGCGTCTTGATCTATCTCTATAGATCTTAATGCTATATAAGCAGCTTCACCGAGGTCGTTCATTGAAAAACTCTTATTCAAGTATCCTTTTATGCTATCTAGAAATTATGTATCATTTCCAATCAACAATATGTCATCCACATATAATATTAGAAATGCTACAGAGCTCCCACTCACTTTCTTGTAAATCTGAGCTTCTCCAAAAGTCTCAGATAAAACCATATGCTTTGATCACACTATCAAAATGTTTATTCCAACTCCGAGATGCTTGCACCAGTCCATAAATGGATCGCTGGAGCTTGCACACTTTGTTATCATCCTTTGGATCGATAAAACCTTCAGGTTGCATCATATACAACACTTCTTCCAGAAATCCATTCAGGAATGCAGTCTTTACATCCATTTGCCAAATTTCATAATCATAAAATGCAGCAATTGCTAACATGATTCGGGCGTACTTAAGCATCGCTACGGGTGATAATGTCGCATCATAGTCAACTCCTTGAACTTTTCGAAAACCTTTCGCAACAAGTCGAGCTTTGTAGACAGTAACATTACCGTCAGCGTCAGTCTTCTTCTTGAAGATCCATTTATTCCCGATGGCTTGCCGATCATCGGGCAAGTCAACCAAAGTCCACACTTTGTTCTCATACATGGATCACATCTCAGATTTCATGGCCTCAAGCCATTTTTCAGAATCTAGGCTCATCATCGCTTCCTTATAGTTCGTAGGTTCATCATGGTCAAGTAACATGACCTCCAGAACTGGATTACGGTACCACTCTGGTGCGGATCTTACTTTGGTTGACTTACGAGGTTCGGTAGTAACTTGATCTGAAGTTACATGATCATCATCATTAGCTTCCTCACTAATTGGTGTAGGAGTCATAGGAACAGATTTCTGTGATGAACTACTTTCCAATAAGGGAGTAGGTACAATTACCTCATCAAGTTCTACTTTCCTCCCACTCACTTCTTTCGAGAGAAACTCCTTCTCTAGAAAGGATCCATTCTTAGCAACGAATGTCTTGCCTTTGGATCTGTGATAGAAGGTGTACCCAACAGTCTCCTTTGGGTATCCTATGAAGACACATTTCTCTGATTTGGGTTCGAGCTTATCAGGTTGAAGCTTTTTCACATAAGCATCGCAGCCCCAAACTTTAAGAAACGACAACTTGGGTTTCTTACCAAACCACAGTTCATAAGGCGTCGTCTCAACGGATTTAGATGGTGCCCTATTTAACGTGAATGCAGTCGTCTCTAAAGCATAACCCCAAAATGATAGCGGTAAATCAGTAAGAGACATCATAGATCGCACCATATCTAATAAAGTGTGGTTACGACGTTCGGACACACCATTACGCTGTGGTGTTACGGGTGGCGTGAGTTGCGAAACTATTTTGCATTGTTTCAAATGAAGACCAAACTCGTAACTCAAATATTCTCCTCCACGATCAGATCGTAGAAACTTTATTTTCTTGTTATGATGATTTTCCACTTCACTCTGAAATTCTTTGAACTTTTCAAATGTTTCAGACTTATGCTTCATCAAGTAGATATACCCATATCTGCTCAAATCATCTGTGAAGGTGAGAAAATAACGATACCCGCCGTGAGCCTCAACATTCATCGGACCACATACATCAGTATGTATGATTTCCAATAAATCTGTTGCTCGCTCCATTGTTCCGGAGAACTGCGTTTTAGTCATCTTGCCCATGAGGCATGGTTCGCAAGTACCAAGTGATTCATAATCAAGTCATTCCAAAAGTCCATCAGATGGAGTTTCTTCATGCGCTTTACACCAATATGACCCAAATAGCAGTGCCACAAATAACTTGCACTATCATTATCAACTCTGCATATTTTGGCTTCAATATTATGAATATGTGTATCACTACTATCAAGATTCAACAAAAATAGACCACTCCTCAAGGGTGCATGACCATAAAAGACATTACTCATATAAATAGAACAACCATTATTCTCTGATTTAAATGAATAACTGTCTCGCATCAAACAAGATCCAGATATAATGTTCATGCTCAACGCTGGCACCAAATAACAATTATTCAGGTCTAAAACTAATCCCGAAGGTAGATGTAGAGGTAGCGTGCCGACTACGATCACATCGACTTTGGAACCATTTCCCACGCGCATCGTCACCTCGTCCTTAGCCAATCTTCGCTTAATCTGTAGTCCCTATTTCGAGTTGCAAATATTAGCAACAGAACCAGTATCAAATACCCAGGCACTACTACGAGCATTAGTAAGGTACACATCAACAACATGTATATCACATATACTTTTGTTCACCTTGCCATCCTTCTTGTCCGCCAAATACTTGGGGCAGTTCCGCTTCCAGTGACCAGTCCCTTTGTAGTAGAAGCACTCAGTCTCAGGCTTAGGTCCAGACTTGGGCTTCTTCACTTAAGCATCAACTTGCTTGGCGTTCTTCTTGAAGTTCCCCTTCTTCCCTTTACCCTTTTTCTTGAAACTGGTGGTCTTGTTGACCATCAGCACTTGATGCTCTTTCTTGATTTCTACCTCCGCAGCCTTTAGCATTGCGAAGAGCTCGAGAATCGTCTTATCCATCCCTTGCATATTATAGTTCATCACGAAGCTCTAGTAGCTTGGTGGCAGTGATTGAAGAATTCGGTCAATGACACTATCATCAGGAAGATGAACTCCCAGTTGAATCAAGTGATTGTTATACCCAGACATTTTGAGTATATGCTCACTCACAGAACTATTTCCTCCATTTTGCAGCTGTAGAACTTATTGGAGACTTCATATCTCTCAATCCGGGCATTTTCTTGAAATATTAACTTCAACTCTTGGAACATCTCATATGCTCCATGACGTTCAAAACGTCATTGAAGTCCCGGTTCTAAGCCATAAAGCATGGCACACTGAACTATCGAGTAGTCATCAGCTTTGCTCTGCCAGACGTTCATAACATCTGGCGTTGCTCCTGCAGCGGGTTTGGCAGCTAGCGGTGCTTCCAGGACGTAATTCTTCTGTGCAGCAATGAGGATGATCCTCAAGTTACGGACCCAGTCCGTGTAGTTGCTACCATAATCTTTCAACTTAGCTTTCTCTAGGAACGCATTATAATTCAACGAAACAACAACACGGGCCTTCTATCTACAACAACATAGACATGCAAAATACTACCAGGTACTAAGTTCATGATAAATTAAAGTTCAATTAATCAAATTACTTAAGAACTCCCACTTAGATAGACATCCCTCTAATCATCTAAGTGATCACGTGAGATGGAGTAGTTTTCAATGGTGCACATCACTATGTTGATCATATCTACTATATGATTCACGCTCGACCTTTTAGTCTCCGTGTTTCGAGGCCATATCTGCATATGCTAGCCTCGTCAAGTTTAACCCGAGTATTCTGCGTGTGCAAAACTGGCTTGCACCCGTTGTATGTGAACGTAGAGCTTATCACACCCGATCATCACGTGGTGTCTCGGCACGACGAACTTTCGCAACGGTGCATGATACGTCTCCAACGTATCTATAATTTTTTTATTGCTCCATTCTACTTTATCTACTGTTTTGGACTATATTGGTCTTTATTTTCCAATTTTATATTATTTTTGGGACTAACCTATTAACCGGAGGCCCAGCCCAGAATTGTTGTTTTTTGCCTATTTCAAGTGTTTCAAGAAACGGAATATCAAACGGAGTCCAAACGGAATGAAACCTTCGAACGTGATTTTCTCACCGAACGTGATCCAGAGACTTGGACCCTACTCCAAGAAGTAGCAGAGGCGGTCACGAGGGTGGGGGCGCCCCTAAGCGCGCCCCGCCTCGTGGGCCCCTGTTGCTCCACCGACGTACTCCTTCCTCCTATATATACCTACGTACCCCCAAACGATCAGAACAGGAGCCAAAATCATAATTCCACCGCCGCAACTTCTTGTATCCACGAGATCCCATCTTGGGGCCTTTTCCGGAGCTCCACCGGAGGGGGCATCCACCACGGAGGGCTTCTACATCATCACCATAGCCCCTCCAATGAAGTGTGAGTATTTTACTTCAGACCTTCGGGTCCATAGCTAGTAGCTAGATGGCTTATTCTCTATTTTTGGATCTCAATACAATGTTCTCCCCCTCTCTCGTGGAGATCTATTCGATGTAATCTTCTTTTTGTGGTGTGTTTGTTGAGACCGATGAATTGTCGGTTTATGATCAAGATTATCTATGAACAATATTTGAATCTTCTCTGAATTATTTTATGTATGATTGGTTATCTTTGCAAGTCTCTTCGAATTATCCGTTTGGTTTGGCCAACTAGATTGGTAGTTCTTGCAATGGGAGAAGTGCTTAGCTTTGGGTTCAATCTTGCGGTGTCCTTTCCCAAAGGATGTAGGGGCAGCAAGGCACGATTGTATTGTTGCCATCGAGGATAACAAGATGGGGTTTTATCATATTGCATGAATTTATCCTCTACATCATGTCATCTTGCTTAAGGCGTTACTCTGTTTTAACTTAATACTCTAGATGCATCTTTGGATAGCGGTCGATGAGTGGAGTAATAGTAGTAGATGCAAAGGTGAGTCGGTCTACTTGTCTCGGACGTGATGCCTATATACATGATCATACCTAGATATTCTCATAACTATGCTCAATTCATCAATTGCTCAACAGTAATTTGTTCACCCACCGTAGAGTACTTATGCTCTTGAGAGAAGCCACTAGTGAAACCTATGGCCCCCGGGTCTATTCTCATCATATCAATATCCATTACTTTAATACTTGCTTTGTTTTTACTTTGCCTTTTACTTTTCACTTTGCATCTCTATACCAAAAATACCAAAAATATTATTTATCATCTCTATCGATCTCACTCGTAAGTGACCGTGAAGGGATTGACAACCCCTAATCACGTTGGTTGCGAGGAGCTATTGTTTTGTGCAGTACGAGGGACTTGTGCGTAGCCTCCTCTTGGATTGATACCTTGGTTCTCAAAACCGAGGGAAATACTTATGCTACTTTGCTGCATCATCCTCTCCTCTTCGGGAAATCCAATGCAAGTGCTCAAGAGGTAGCAAGAAGAATTTCTGGCGCCGTTGCCGGGGAGGCTTACGCAAGAGCAAGTCAAGACTTGGACTCCTAACAACAAGCCACTTCTGGCACCGTTAAAGTCTACACACCAAGTACCCATCACCATCCCTATCTCCCGCATTACATAATTTGCCATTTGCCTCTCGTTTTCCTCTCCCCCACTTCACCCTTGCCGTTTTATTCGCCCTCTCTTTCCCAACCTCCTCCTCTTTTTCCCGTTTGCCTTTTTCTCGCTTGCCTTTTGTTTGCTCGTGTGTTGGATTGCTTGTTTGTCACGATGGCTCAAGATACTACCAAATTATGTGACTTCACCAATACCAATAATAATGATTTCCTTAGCACTCCGATTGCTCCTCTTGCCAATACTGAATCTTTTGAAATCCATACTACTTTGTTGAATCTTGTTATGAAAGATCAATTCGCCGGCCTTCCTAGTGAAGATGCCTCTACTCATCTGAATAGCTTCGTTGATTTATGTGATATGCAAAAGAAAAAAGATGTCGATAATGATGTCGTTAAATTGAAGCTATTTCCTTTTTCGCTTAGAGATCGTGCTAAAGCGTGGTTTTCATCTCTGCCTAAAAATAGTATTGATTCTTGGAACAAGTGCAAAGATGCTTTTATCTCTAAGTATTTTCCTCCCGCTAAGATTATCTCTCTTAGGAACGATATTATGGATTTTAAGCAACTTGATCCTGAACATGTTGCACAAGCTTGGGAGAGAATGAATTAATGATACGTAATTGTCCTACTCATGGTTTGAACTTGTGGATGATTATACGAAACTTTTATGCCGGATTGAATTTTGCTTCTAGAAATCTTTTAGATTCAGCCGGGGGAGGCACTTTTATGGAAATCACTTTAGGAGATGCTACTAAACTCCTAGATAATATTATGGTTAATTATTCTCAATGGCATACTGAAAGATCTTCTAATAAAAAAGTGCATGCGATAGAAGAAATTAATGTTTTGAGTGGAAAGATGGATGAACTTATGAAATTATTTGCTACTAAGGGTGTTTCTTCTGATCCTAATAATATGCCTTTATCTACTTTGATTGAGAACAATAATGAATCTACGGATGTGAATTTTGTTGGTAGGAATAATTTTGGTAACAACGCGTATAGAGGGAATTTTAATCCTAAGCCTTATCCTAGTAATTCCTCTAATAATTATGAAAATTCCTACAACAATTCTTATGAAAATTTTAATAAGATGCCCTCTGAATTTGAGACTAGTGTTAAAGAATTTATGAGTTCGCAAAAGAATTTTAATGCTTTGCTTGAGGAGAAATTGCTTAAAGTTGATGATTTGGCTAGGAACGTTGATAGAATTCCTCTTGAAATTGATTCTTTAAGGCTTAGATCTATTCCTCCTAAGCATGATATCAATGAGTCTCTCAAAGCTATGAGAATTTCCATTGATGAGTGCAAAGAAAGAACCGCTAGGATGCGTGCTTCCAAAGATGCCTTTATTAAAGCGTGTTCTTCCAATTCCTATGAAAATCAAGATGAAGATCTAAAAGTTATTGATGTGTCCCCCATTAAATCTTTGTTTTGCAATATGAATCTTGATGAAACTGAATATGATCTTCCTTTACCTAGAAGGCGTTCTAAGAATTCGGAGTTTTTAGATCTTGATGATGAAATTGATAAATGTGGGATTGAAAGAAATAAAAACCTAGATGTTGCTAAACCCACTATATTGGATCTCAAGGAATTTAATTATGAAAATTGCTCTTTAATTTATTGTATTTCCTTGTTGCAATCCGTGCTAAATTCTCCTCATGCTTATAGTCAAATTAAGGCCTTCACCGAACACATTGTTGATGCCTTGATGCAATCTTATGAAGAAAAACTTGAGTTGAAAGTCTCTATCCCGAGAAAGCTCTATGATGAGTGGGAACCTACTATTGAAATTAAAATTAAAAATTATGAGTTTCATGCCTTGTGTGATTTGGGTGCTAGTGTTTCCACTATTCCCAAAACTTTGTGTGATTTGCTAGATTTCCGTGACTTTGATGATTGCTCTCTAAACTTGCATCTTGCGGATTCCACTATTAAAAAGTCTATGGGAAGAATTAATGATGTTATTATTGTTGCAAATAGGAATTATGTGCCCGTAGATTTTAACGTTCTTGATATAGATTGCAATCCTTCTTGCCCTATTATTCTTGGTAGACCTTTCCTTAGAACGATTGGTGCAATTATTGATATGAAGGTAGGGAATATTAGATTACAATTTCCCTTAAAGAAGGGCATGTAACACTTTCCTAGAAATAAAATAAAATTACCATATGAATCTATCATGAGAGCCACCTATGGATTGCCTACCAAAGACGGCAATACTTAAATCTATCTTTGCTTTTATGCCTAGCTAGGGGCGTTAAATGATAGCGCTTGTTGGGAGGCAACCCAATTTTATTTTTAGTTTTTTGTTTTTACTTCTATTTAGGAATAAATAATCCATCTAGCCTCTGTTTAGATATGGTTTTATGTTTTAATTAGTGTTTGTGCCAAGTTAGACCTATAGGATCTTCTTGGATGATAGTTATTTGATCTTGCTGTAATTTCCAGAATCTTTCTGTTCACGAAAACAATTGTTACAAATCACCAGAACGTGATAAAATACTGATTGAAATTGCTGCTGATCATTAAACAAATTTAATAGGTCGTACTATTTTGGTAGAATTTTTGGAGTTCCAGAAGTTTGCGTTAGTTACAGATTACTACAGATTGTTCTGTTTTTTACAGATTCTGTTTTTCGTGTGTTGTTTGCTTATTTTGATGAATCTATGGCTAGTAAAATAGTTTATAATCCATAGAAAAGTTGGAATACAGTAGGTTTAACACCAATATAAATAAAGAATGAGTTCATTACAGTACCTTAAAGTAATCTTTTGTTTTCTTTCTCTAACGGAGCTCACGAGATTTCCATTGAGTTTTGTGTTGTGAAGTTTTCAAGTTTTGGGTAAATTCTTTTGATGGATTATGGAACAAGGAGTGGCAAGAGCCTAAGCTTGGTCATGCCCATGGCAGCCCCAAGATAAACCAAGGACACCAAAAAGTCAAAGCTTGGGGATGCCCCGGAAGGCATCCCCTCTTTCGTCTACTTCCATCGGTAATTTAGTTCGAGCTATATTTTTATTCACCACATGATATGTGTTTTGCTTGGAGCGTCTTGTATTATTTGCGTCTTTGCTTGTTAGTTTACCACAATCATCCTTGCTGTACACACCTTTTGAGAGAGCCATACATGAATTGGAATTTGATAGAATACTCTATGTGCTTCACTTATATCTTTTGAGCTTGATAGTTTTGCTCATAGTGCTTCACTTATATCTTTTGAGCGTGATAATTTTTGCTCTAGTGCTTCACTTAGATCTTTTAGAGCATGGTGGTGGATTTGTTTTAAAGAAACTATTGATCTCTCATGCTTCACTTAGATTATTTTGAGAGTCGTTAATAGCATGGTAATTTGCTTAAATATTAATATACTTGGTATTCAAGATATGTGAAACTTTCTTTTGAGTGCGTTGAATACTAAGAAAAGTTTGATGCTTGATAATTGTTTTGAGATATGAAGATGGTGATATTAGAGTCATGCTAGTTGAGTACTTGTTAATTTAAAGAATACTTGTGTTGAAGTTTGTGATTCCCGTAGCATGCACGTATGGTGAACCATTATGTGATGAACTCGAAGCATGATTTATTTATTGATTGTCTTCCTTATGAGTGGCGGTCGGGGACGAGCGATGGTCTTTTCCTAC
The DNA here is from genome assembly GCA_021605205.1 of Aegilops longissima. Lineage (NCBI taxonomy): Eukaryota > Viridiplantae > Streptophyta > Magnoliopsida > Poales > Poaceae > Aegilops > Aegilops longissima. The sequence continues at coordinate 293,778,006 of CM038679.1, read as the reverse complement.
CAATCTATCCCCCTAGGAGCATGCGCGTAATACTTTGCTTTGATAACTTCTAGATTTTTGCAATAAGTATATGAGTTCTTTATGACTAATGTTGAGTCCATGGATTATATGCACTTTTTCCCATCCTTCCACCATTGCTAGCCTCTCTATCACAAGCACTTTTCGCGGTATCATACACCCACCATATATCTTCCTAAAAACAGCCACCATACCTACCTATCATGGCATTTCCATAGCCATTCCGAGATATATTGCCATGCAACTTTCCACCGTTCCGTTTATTATGACACGCCCCATTATTGTCATATTGCTAGCATGATCATGTAGTTGACATCGTATTTGTGGCAAAGCCACCTTTCATAATTCTTTCAAACATGTCACTCTTGTTTCATTGCATATCCCGGTACACCGCCGGAGGCATTCATATAGAGTCATACTTTGTTCTAAGAATCGAGTTGTAACTGTTGAGTTGTAAGAAAAATAAAAGTGTGATGATCATCATTCTTTAGAGCATTGTCCCAAGTGAGGAAAGGATGATGGAGACCATGATTCCCCCACAAGTCGGGATGAGACTCCGGACGAAAAATTAAAAAAAAAAGGGAAAATGAAAAAAAATAGGCCATAAAAAAAGAGAAAAGGCCCAAATAAAAAAATGAGAGAAAAAGAGAGAAGGGACAATGCTACTATCCTTTTACCACACTTGTGCTTCAAAGTAGCACCAAGATCTTCATGATAGAGAGTCTCGCATTTTGTCACTTTCATATACTAGTGGGAATTTTTCATTATAGAACTTGGCTTGTATATTCCAGTGATGGGCTTCCTCAAATGCCCTAGGGCTTCGTGAGCAAGTGAGTTGGATGCACACCCACTTAGTTTCTTTTGTTGAGCTTTCATATACTTATAGCTCTAGTGCATCCGTTGCATGGCAATCCCTACTCACTCACATTGATATCGAATGATGGGCATCTCCATAGCCCGTTGATACGCCTAGTTGATGTGAGACTATCTTCTCCCTTTTTGTGTTCTCCACAACCACCATTCTATTCCACATATAGTGCTATATCCATGGCTCACGCTCATGTATTGCGTGAAGATTGAAAAAGTTTTGAAAATGTTAAAGTATGAAACAATTGCTTGGCTTGTCATCGGGGTTGTGCATGATTTAAATATTTTGTGTGGGGAAGATGGAGCATAGCCAGACTATATGATTTTGTAGGGATAACTTTCTTTGGCCATGTTATTTTGAGAAGACATAATTGCTTAGTTAGTATGCTTGAAGTATTATTATTTTTATGTCAATATGAACTTTTGTCTTGAATCTTTCGGATCTGAATATTCATACCACAATTAAGAAGATTTACATTGAAATTATGCCAAAGTATCACTCCGCATCAAAAATTCTCTTTTTATCATTTACCTACTCGAGGACGAGCAGGAATTAAGCTTGGGAATGCCTGATACGTCTCCAACGTATCTATAATTTTTTATTGCTCCATGCTACTTTATCTACTGTTTTGGACTATATTGGGCTTTATTTTCCACTTTTATATTATATTTGGGACTAACCTATTAACCGGAGGCCCAACCCAGAATTGCTGTTTTTTGCCTATTTCAGTGTTTCGAAAAAACGGAATATCAAACGGAGTCCAAACGGAATGAAACCTTCGGGAACGTGATTTTCTCACCGAACGTGATCCATGAGACTTGGACCCTACTCCAAGAAGTAACAGAGGCGGTCATGAGGGTGGGGGGTGCCCCCCCTAGGGCGCGCCCCCTGCCTCGTGGGCCCCCTGTTGCTCCACCGACGTACTCCTTCCTCCTATATATACCTACGTACCCCCAAACGATCGTAACAGAGCCAAAACCTAATTCCACCGCCGCAACTTCTCAGATCCATGAGATCCCATCTTGGGGCCTTTTAGGAGCTCACGGAGGGGCATCCACCACGGAGGGCTTCTACATTATCACCATAGCCCCTCCGATGAAGTGTGAGTAGTTTACTTCAGACCTTCGGGTCCATAGCTAGTACCTAGATGGCTTCTTCTCTCTTTTTGGATCTCAATACAATGTTCTCCCCCTCTCTCATGAAGATCTATTCGGTGTAATCTTATTTTCGCGGGTTGTTTGTTGAGACCAATGAATTGTGGGTTTATGATCAAGATTATCTATGACCAATATTTGAATCTTCTCTGAATTCTTTTATGTATGATTGGTTATCTTTGCAAGTCTCTTGAATTATCCGCTTGGTTTGGCCAACTAGATTGGTAGTTCTTGCAATGGGAGAAGTGCTTAGCTTTGGGTTCAATCTTATGTGTCCTTTCCAAAGGATGTATAAGGGCAGCAAGGCACGAGTGTATTGTTGCCATCGAGGATAACAAGATGGGGTTTTATCATATTGCATGAATTTATCCTCTACATCATGTCATCTTGCTTAGGCGTTACTCTTTTTTTAACTTAATACTCTAGATGCATCTTTGGATAGCGGTCGATGAGTGGAGTAATAGTAGTAGATGCAGGAGTCGGTCTACTTGCCTCGGACGTGGTGCCTATATACATGATCATACCTAGATATTCTCATAACTATGCTCAATTTTGTCAATTGCTCAACAGTAATTTGTTCACCCACCGTAGAATACTTATGCTCTTGAGAGAAGCCACTAGTGAAACCTATGGCCCCCGGGTCTATTCTCATCATATCAATATCCATTACTTTAATACTTGATTTGTTTTTACTTTGCCTTTTACTTTTCACTTTGCATCTCTATACCAAAAATACCAAAAATATTATTTATCATCTCTATCAGATCTCACTCTCCTAAGTGACCGTGAAGGGATTGACAACCCCTAATCACGTTGGTTGCGAGGAGCTATTGTTTTGTGCAGGTACGAGGGACTTGTGCATAGCCTCCTACTGGATTGATACCTTGGTTCTCAAAAACTGAGGGAAATACTTACGCTACTTTGATGCATCATCCTCTCCTCTTCGGGGAAATCTAACGCAGTGCTCAAGAGGTAGCAGTGGATACTCAAGGAGAACACTTGTACCTTGAAATTTAGTGAGAGATCATCTTATAATGCTACCGTTGAACTAAGCAAAATAAGATGCATAAAGGATAAACATCACATGCAATCAATATAAGTGATATGATATGGCCATCATCATATTTTGCCTTTGATCTCCATCTCCAAAGCACCGTCATTGTCACCATCGTCACCGGCGCGACCTTGATCTCCATCGTAGCATCATTGTCATCTCGCCAACTATTGCTTCTACGACTATCGCTACCACTTAGTGATAAAGTAAAGCAATTACATGGCGATTGCATTTCATACAATAAAGCGACAACCATATGGCTCCTGCCAGTTGCTGATAACTCTGTTACAAAGCATGATCATCTCATACAATAAAATTTAGCATCATTTCTTGACCATATCACACCACAACATGCCCTGCAAAAACAAGTTAGACGTCCTCTACTTTGTTGTTGCAAGTTTTACGTGGCTGCTACGGGCTGAGCAAGAACCGTTCTTACCTACGCATCAAAACCACAACGATTTTTCATCAAGTATGTGATGTTTTAACCTTCAACAAGGACCGGGCATAGCCACACTCGATTCAAGTAAAGTTGGAGAAATTGACACCCGCCAGACACCTGTGTGCGAATCACGTCGGTAGAACCAGTCTCGCGTAAGCGTACACGTAATGTCAGTCCGGGCCGCTTCATCCAACAATACTGCCGAATCAAAGTATGACATGCTGGTAAGCAGTATGACTATTATCACCCACAACTCACTTGTGTTCTACTCGTGCATATAACATCTACGCATAGACCTGGCTCTGACGCCACTATTGGGGAACGCAGTAATTTCAAAAAAAATCCTACGCACACGCAAGATCTATCATGGAGATGCATAGCAACAAGAGGGGAGAGAGTTGTCCATGTACCCTCGTAGACCGTAAGCGGAAGCGTTATGACAACACAGTTGATGTAGTCGTATGTCTTCACGATCCGACCGATCCTAGCACGGAAAGTACGGCACCTCCGCGATCTACACACGTTCAGCTCGATGACGTCCCACGAACTCTTGATCCAGTTGAGTGTCGAGGGAGAGCTTCGTCAGCACGACGACGTGATGACGGTGATGATGAAGCTACCGGCGTAGGGCTTCGCCTAAGCGCTACAACGATATGACCGAGGTGGATTATGATGGAGGGGGGCACCGCACACGGCTAAGACAATGTCTGTTGTGTTCTAGGGTGCCCCCTGCCCCCGTATATAAAGGAGCAAGTGGGGAGGCCGGGCGGCCCTTGGGGCGCGCCAAGGAGGGGAGGAGTCCTCCTCCTAGTAGGAGTAGGACTCCCCCTTTCCTAGTCCAACTAGTAGGAGGAAGGGGGAAGGAAGGAGAGGGAGAGGAGGGAGAGAGGCGCGCCCCCTCCTTGTCCAATTCGGACTCCTCAAGGGGGGCGTGCGTCCAGCCCTAAGGCCCCCTCCTCTATCTCACACAAGGCCCATGTTGGCCCATTAGTTCCCCCGTGGGTTCCGATAACCCCCCGGCACTCTGATAATTATCCGGTGACCCCCGGAACTCATCCGGTGTCCGAATATAGTCATCCAATATATCAATCTTTATGTCTCGACCATTTCGAGACTCCTCGTTGTATCGGTGATCACATCCGGGACTTCAAACTATCTTCGGTACATCAAAACACATAAACTCATAATACCGATCGTCACCGAACGTTAAGCGTGCGGACCCTACGGGTTCGAGAACTATGTAGACATGACTGAGACACGTCTCCGGTCAATAACCAATAGCGGAACCTAGATGTTCATATTGTCTCCCACATATTCTATGAAGATCTTTATCGGTCAAACCGCATAAACATACGTTGTTCCCTTTGTCATGGGTATGTTACTTGCCCGAGATTCGATCGTTGGTATCTCAATACCTAGTTCAATCTAGTTACCGGCAAGTCTCTTTACTTGTTCCGTAATGCATCATCCCGCAATTAACTCATTAGTCACATTGCTTGCAAGGCTTATAGTGATGTGCATTACCGAGAGGGCCCAGAGATACCTCTCCGACAATCGGAGTGACAAATCCTAATCTGATCTATGCCAACTCAACAAGTACCATCGGAGACACCTGTAAAGCACCTTTATAATCACCCAGTTACGTTGTGACGTTTGGTAGCACACTAAGTGTTCCTCTGGTATTCGGGAGTTGCATAATCTCATAGTCATACGAACATGTATAAGTCATGAAGAAAGCAATAGCAACATACTAAACGATCAAGTGCTAAGCTAACTGAATGGGTCAAGTCAATCACATCATTCTCTAATGATGTGATCCCGTTAATCAAATGACAACTCATGTCTATGGCTAGGAAACTTAACCATCTTTGATTCAATGAGCTAGTCAAGTAGAGGCATACTAGTGACACTTTGTTTGTCTATGTATTCACACATGTACTAAGTTTCCGGTTAATACAATTCTAGCATGAATAATAAACATTTATCATGATATAAGGAAATATAAATAACAACTTTATTATTGCCTCTAGGGCATATTTCTTTCAATTCGGACACCAAAAGAGTTTCGGGATGCACAGGGTAGTCATCGGGTCACCGGAAGGGGTTCCGGGTACCCCCGGTAGGTATATGGGCCTAATGGGCCAAGGGGGGCAGACCAGCCCACAGGGGGCTGGTGCGCCCCTCTCCTTGGCCGGCCGGCCCTAGGGAAGGAATGGGGGAGGGCTAGCCCCTCCTGCCTTCCCCTTCTCATGGGAGAAAGGAAAGGGGGGCGCCTTCCTCCCCTGCCTTTCCCCCGCACCTATATAAGGAAGGTGGGGGCGCGGCTAGGGGAGGACCCCAAGTAGGATCCGGCCTACTTGGGGCACCTCCTTGGCTGCTCCTCCCTCCCTCCCACCTATTTATATGCGGGGTGGGCCTAGCACAACCATGACAATTGCTTAGCTGTGTGCGGCGCCCCTCCACCGTTTACACCCCCAGTCATATTTTCGTAGTGCTTAGGAGAAGCCCTATGGAGATAGCTTCACCATCACCGTCACCACGCCATCGTGTTGCCGGAACTCATCCACTACCTCGCCATCTTGCTGGATCAATAAGGCGGAGGACGTCACCGAGCTGAACGTGTGATGAATGTGGAGGTGTCGTACGTTCGGTACTCGGTCGGTTTGATCGCGAAGAAGTTCGACTACATCAATCGTGTTACTAAACGCTTCCGCTTACGGTCTACGAGGGTACGTAGACACACTCTCCCCTCTCGTTGCTATGCATCTCCTTCATAGATCTTTCGTGTGCATAGAATTTTTTTGTTTTCCATGCAACGTTTCCCAACATGTTTCACAAAACTTCACATACTCAATTAACATATAGTCGTCTAATGATTTTTGGCACTCAAGAGCATATTTTCAGAACAAACAGTTTCCATCATAGACAAAACAAGATGGGGGTTTAGTGTTACATCGCCCAACTTACTTATCCTAGGGATAATTTTCAACAATAATAACTCATATATATATATATATATATATATATATATATATATATATATATATATATATATATATATATATCAAATGGATATATGTGCATGGATCTTTCCCCAACATACAATTTTTCCAAGTCGAGAGTATTTGAGGCTGGAATAAGAAGTTAATTCAACATAAAAAAATGACAAGAAAAGTAAAAGATAGGCCCTTCAGAGAAGGAAGCAGAGGTTTTCATGCATTTTGAGTTAGATGTTTGAGTATTTAATGAAAAGGAACATCACTTCAATATTGCCCCCCTGTGATAACAGCCTTTATTTAGCATTCCAACATTTTTATTACTCTATCATCACAAGTTCGTACAAAGCTTATTTACCTTCCAATAAAAGATCAAACATATTTAAGGCAATTTTTATTGCATGCGCTGATGAAAACTTACTTGAGGAATCTTGCTCAATCCATAGGTAGTTATAATGGACTCTCATGAAAGAAACTGAGTTTACGGGTTTTGGATGGGCAAGTAGTATTCCCACTTAGTGCGGAAGTATTTGGCTAGCAAACATTATAAACAAACACCATATGTTGGAGGACCCATGACAATATAACTTCTATGCAAATATACAGAAACATAACTCATTACATTGTCTTCCTTGTCCAGCATCAACTATTTGATCAAGTGTGAAAATATTCATTGAGGGTTCACAATATAAAAAGATTGTCCAAGATAGTGTATTTGCATGTGAAATCTCTCTTCCTTGTACTGATCCTTCATTAATTGTTCAAATGACCAATGTTGTGTTTGTTAAATTTCAATAGATCTTACTTCCTAAACCCAATGCGAAGCCACTACTTCCCATAAGATAAGCTATGAAATTGAATTGCAATGCTAGGATACACAATAGCAAAAAAACAAACAATATACTCTTACTATACTTTCTTATAGATACTATCACGAACTGATACAACAAAAACACAAAGGAACGACAACACAAATTGCAAACTATTTCATACTAGAACTTCTCCTAAACCACAATATAACTAAGGATTGAGCTAATAGATAATAGTAGTGATGATACGATACCGGGGAACCTCCCCTACGCTTGGAACAAGCCAAGGGTGGTGCCCATCCCCAAGTACTCAAACTTTCTTCTTTGGTGATGGGGGTGGTGATGGAGGACGCTTATCATCTTTGTTCTGGGGCATAGGTTTTCCAACAAGAAAAGAAGAAGCAGTCTCTAGAATCCTATCACCAGAGAGGGTCCCCCACCCTCTCACTCCAGACCATGGAGCACCAATCCTGCTAGAAGGCCACAAGGACCAAGAGCAATGCCAATGATTCATGTGTAAAAGATAGGAAGTAGCCGTGTTCGCTACAAGCCAAAGTTGATGGAGCTTCGAGAAGGGATCCTACCGAGCCGATGAGACACGACCAACAGGTACCTGAGCTCCATGACAATGCTCCCAAGATATTGACAATGCTAAGCGTCGACGCCATCGAGACCAAAGCACCGGTCAAGGGTTTTCGCCCGGAACCCTGATGTGGAGAGAGGGACCACAACGACACCCCCATGAGGAATATGACACCCACAGGCATCATTGTCGCTGGCACCGAAGCGCGAAGCTTTCGCTCGGAGCCTCCCATGCCACACCAAGGTACCACGGGCACCAAATCCGTCGCCACCAAAACAGACCTCCATATCTCGATTGGGAGACGCCCCTGCCGAAGCACCGACACCACCAGGATCCCCATCGCCTCACTCCACACTGTCCACACGACCATGGAGGAATGCCACCAGCACCACCACTCCGCCCCTTGCTGAAGAGCTGGTCGCCCAGTCCACCTTCTAGGGCCGCCCCCGACATCCTAGATCTTGTAGCCCTTAACCCCCACCACACCGCCTGACAACACCCACCGGAACACTGGGAAGAACCTTGAACCCTAGGCAAAGAGCAGCTCAGATGGTGGAAGAGACCACACTGAGCCCCCGATCCAATCCCCCTGGATTTGAACATGGTAATGCTCCTCTCATCGCTCCAACCATGATCTGCACCAAAGGCCCCAAGACCTCAGATCGACGCTGCCCCTTGCAGGATTGGATCTGAAGGTCCTGGCCAACCCACCTTGGGTGGGACGTAGTGGCCACCGCACACCGGCAAGTCCACCACGCGATGGAGAACCTCCACATCTCAGGACCCAACCAGCCAGTGGTGCACCCATAGAGCTGGAAGAGAGTTCAGGGGGGCCTAAGAGACACCCATTGAATATGCGCAGGTCGTGCACCGAGAAGGACGCACAACCACCAAAGTCGACGCGCGACAACACCGCCGCCATGCAGCCACTCCAGCCGCGCCATCGTCCCACCGCCATGCCCTGTGCCAAAACGTGACACCCCCACCGATATCCGCGCTCACGTCATGAACCCTCAACCAAGGGGGAAGAAAAATCCCTGCCACCGCCGACGCTGGCTGAGCTTCGCTCGACGGCGCACCCTGGCCGCAGTGAGGGGAAGAGGAGGAAGGGAGGTGACAGGGGAGGGTGACGACGCCTAGGGTTCGCCCATGCCTCTCACTGAGACACGCGAACGAACCAGTCTATCATAAAAATGGCCCCTTTTTGTTACCTACAACCATTGAAAGGAAGAAGAGCAATAACCATCTTACAAAGAAATCACACACCAACTAGCTAGATTTGTAGAGAGCCTACAAATCTAGGGTCGCAAACTCCCATCGGCCATTCACCGGCATCGGATTGAACGTCGTCAAGGTTGGGGGAACTAGAGAAGACCTTATTCCAACAGTCATCACCGCCACTTCATCGATGTCACCGAGAAAAACAAAAAAAACTAATAAGAAAAAACAAGACGGATGCACAGGTCTTCACTCATCTCGTCATGGCCGTAGAATGGAGAAGAGAAAGGGATTCGCGAGGGGGTGGGGTCTATGCTCAAATAGAAAGGCAACATCTACGATTTTATTTATTTGGTTCCTAGAAAAGAGAGAAAAACTTCTAATTTTTTCTACTCGCGAGGAAATTGGCGACGGGAAGGAACGCAAGAGCTATTTATCGCACGGACATATGAAGCACACTAGCCACTGCGCCACGCTAGCCGTTCGTGATAATAGGAAGGGCGTGACCCACTTGAAGTAAGACATGCCAGTTTTCTCTTTTTTCTTTTCTTTCTTTCCTTTTTTCTTCCCCGGTTTTTTTTTCATTTATTTTCTTTTGTTTCTTCATTTTCTTCTTCTCCGTTTTCTTCATTTTTTCATCGCTCGAATGCTTATTCAATATTTTTGAAATACTTGTTCAACATTTTAATACTTATTCAATATTTTTTTCAAATACTTGTTCAACATTTTTAAATACTCGTTCAATATTTTTGTATACATATTCAACATTTTTTTAAAATACTCATTCAACATTTTAATACTTATTCAACATTTTTCAAATTGTTTTTCAACATTTTTAATACTTATTCAACATCTTTTAAATACTTGTTCAACATTTTGAATACTTATTCAACATTTTCAAATACTAGTTCAAATTATTTTTAATACTTATTCAACATTTTTTCAAATAATTGTTCAACATTTTAATAATTATTCAACATTTTTTAATTATTTTTCAACAATTTTCAAATACTCATTCAACATTTTTAATACTTATTCAACATTTTCCAAATACTTATTCAACATTTTCAAATACTCATTTAACATTTTCAATACTTATTCAAAAAATTTAAAACTTGTTCAACATTTATTTCAAATGTGTTTTGAAGAGTGTTTTTTGTAATATATACATACATATATATATATATATATATATATATATATATATATATATATATATAAAATATTTTAAAGTATAAAGAAAAGTACAAAAATAAATCAAAAAAGGACAAAAGAAAAACAAAAAAATGAAAAATTAGGTCGTGGCTCCCGCGTGGCTGGGTCGTCCCGTTTGGGCTTCTCGAGACGCTAGCGCTCCCCCTATCTCGCGTCAAGCGAGAAATAGGGGTGCCCGAGAAGGAAAGCCAACGCTATCGATTCACGCTAATTTTTATTTTAAATAATACATTTTTAATTAATTTTCAGAAATATTATGCCGATTTTTTTTAATATTACATAGTCGGTCATCTCGTAGCCGACTGGGTCTAATCGGCCAGGAGGAAGCCGATAGGTACCCTGTCGGCTAGGAGGAGGCTGATGTCGGCTAGGAGGAGGACGATTGGTGCCCTATTGGCTACCTAGACTAGAACTAATTGTCTTTCAGTAGGACTATAAGGTCTAATTGTCTTCTAGTAGGACGATTAGTTCTAATTGGTTTACAAATAGGTGCATGCCCCATTTTCTCAGCCTTATATTTTCTGCTTTTTCAGCACCGGTCTATGCTACAACCCTTCCTGACACGCATTCAGAACAGGATACGAGTTGTCTACGAGGCTATCACGTGCACCCGGAGAAGCGATGTTGTTCACCACCAGCATCAGCGGCAGCCGCGTCCCTCCATGCAATCGACATCACCATGTCCTCGCTTAGCACATCACCGACGCACTGTGCCACCCCTGTCGATTAAGTGGCGATTCGACGTGGCAGTACCCACAACAGCAGGGTCCCACGTCGAGCTTCGTGTTTCAGCCATAGCCACAACAGCAGGGTCCCACGTCGAGCTTCGTGTTTCAGCCATAGCCACAGCCAGCTGGTATGACTTCTCTTTATTGTTTTCAGTATCAATTGAGGCGGCCTAATCCTTCATGACTTAACTTTACCTCTTACAGGAACCTACGGATATCAGTCGCCTATGTTCGGACATAAGGCATCTATGTCTGGATCCGGGTGGGAAAGCGGGAAAATGTGGCGAGAAAATATGGTGGGAATTAGAAAGCGGGAAAATGTGCCGGGAGATACAACCTAGAAAACTAATCATCCTACTAGAAGACAATTAGTTTCAGTCGGCCAATAGGTAGCCAACAGGGCACCAATCGGCCTCCTCCCAGCCGACAGGGCACCTATCGGCTTCTTCCTGGCGACTGGACCCAGTCGGCTACCAGATGGCCGACTATGTGTTTTTTTTGCGGGAAATAGGGAGATTTCATTACTCAAGGCAGCTTTTCAGCCATACACAAATTTACAACTTCCTCTATGCCCGTACCAAACCAAATGACAGTATGGGGTGTGCTCCGCCCGTAAGCAGCGAGACTATGATTAACTTTATTTTGAGTACGTCTAATATGCGTAATTGAAATCTCCCGTGGGTCCTCAGAAATCAGTAACTGAATGTCGCGCACAAGAGTCCTGTATGGAGAGTGGTCCCCATGACTCGTATTTAGCATCAAGACTGCCTGAGCGTAGTCCAACTCGACCGCAATGGGTAATCTGGTCCGACGAAGAGCAAGATCCAGGCCTTCTTTGCACACCATGAGCTCTACCTCTAGTCCATCATCACATGCGGTGATCTGCCTGCATGCAGTAAAGATAATAGCACTGGTGTCATCACGTAGCACCATTCCACCACCAGCCGCCCTTGTTTCGTTGATGTAGCTCCCATCTGTATTTAATTTGGTCCAGCCATGGGCGGGCAGTGACCAGGGCATGTCCAGTCGCTGATCCTTGGCTTGTTGCATGTCGCTGCTGCTCTTGCTAGCCAGTACATGCACCGCCATTTTACCTTTCTCAATATTCCCTGATGGATGCTGGTGAATGCACAAGAGCGAGTTTATATACCCATGTAGGAAACGACGCGATGCTTCCGTCGGAGGGGCTAGCTTGCCATGCGTGAGTTTATTCCGGACATACCACACGCGCCACATAGTCATCAGGGCCACCATGCGAATATTGTCCGAGAGCGGCTCGAGCAGTGTAAAGAGCCACTCCGGCCCGGTACTGCGGACATCATCAATGTCTGGCAACGGCCAGTCCGAGGCCATGGCACGCCAGAGGTTCTTAGCGAGGGGGCACCTACACATTGCGTGGAAACCGTCCTCTCGTTCCACACCACAAATGGAACACACATCAGTATGTTCGAGGTGGCATGAAAATTTGTTTTCCCAAGTGGACAGAGAATTGGAGACAAGCCTCTATGCAAAAACGCGTACCTTCGGGGGAGCAGGGCACCCCTATATGATCTTCCAGATGGCGCGACGACCATCCGGTGCCCTGCTCGTGGCGGTTGTTGATGGACGTTCGCGCTCGTCCATGGCTAAGCGATAGGCGGATCGGACGGTGAAAATACCGTTCTTCTCCGGCGCCCAGGCGATGATGTCATCAGTGATACGGGGCGATGTGCTAATCCTGGTGATGGTGTAAAGATCCACCGGGAGGAAATGGCGTCGAAGAAGGTCCAGATGCCATACGCTAGACTCGTCCAAGAGCTCCGCCACTCTCCTAAGGCGGCAAGTACCTTGCTGTGAGATGGGCTGGCGCGTCGGCTCCCTAGGCTACCAGGGGTCTCGCCAAATTCTGATTTTTTGCCCATCCCCGATGCGCCACACGATGCCTTTCTTCAGCAACTCGAGGCCATACTGAATGGCCTGCCGAGTCGGGGAAGCGTTCCCCGAGAACACCGTGTCTTTGAGGCATCCATCCAGATAATAACGAGCCTTTAGTACCTGTGCACACAAGCTATTAGGATTAATGAGCAAATGCCACGCCTGTCGTGCAAGAAGGGCTTGGTTGAAGAGACGGAAGTCCCTAAAACCCAGACCACCTTTCATTTTATGTGCCAAGATTTTCGGCCAATCCATCCAATGAGTTTTCCACTTGCCTTCAGAGGAACCCCACCAGAAATTCCGAACCATCCTATTCAGATCATCACACACTGACATTGGTAGTTTAAATAAGCCCATGATATAGGTCATGATGGCCTGTGCAACAACTTTTATCATAGTTTCCTTGCCAGCAAGAGAAAGGGTGTCACCCCAAGCAATGATTCTTTATAGGAGCCTCGACTGCAAATTCTGAAATTTACCTCGTGACATACGGCCATCAGGCGTAGGCAGCCCCAAATATTTCTCTTCAAAAGTTGTCAAGTTAACTTTTAGAATTATATGGACTCTCTCCTGTACGTTCATGGTACAAGATTTGACAAATAAAACACTGCACTTAGATGGATTGATACACTGTCAAGCGGCTCTCTCATAGGTATTAAGCACCCCTATACCTTTTTAGCATGTTCCTCCTCCGCTTTAAAGAATAGCAAGGTATCATCTGTAAAAATCAAGTGAGACACGCCAGGGGCTCGTCGACAAATTTTCAAAGGTGTATAATCGCCTTTTTCCTCACCATTTTCAACAAAGCAGACCGACCATCATCCACAAAAAGGAAGCGAAATGGGGATAGAGGATCACCTTGCCGCAGCCCACACGACGGTGCAAACGAATCCAAGAGGGTCCCATTAAATTTAATTGTGTATCTCACCGAGGTGACGCATGTCATAATCCAGTCCACCCAACGGCGAGCGAAAACCCATCTTTTGCATCATTCGCTCCAAGAAGATCCCGTCCAGCCTGTCATATGCTTTAGAAAGGTCCAATTTGTAAGCACAGAAACTTTTATTAGGGTATTTCTCCTGCTGAATAAGGTGAATGGACTCAAATGCTACCAATGCATTATAAGTGATCATCCATCCAGGCACAAATGTGCTCTGCTGTGGTGAAATAATCTCATCCAAAATAGGCCGCACACGGTTTACCAAACATTTGGCTACTACCTTGTAAATGACGTTGCAAAAACTGATAGGTTGGTATTCCATGAGCCTCTCCGGGTTATCAACCTTTGGGATGATAACAATGGAGGTATTGTTCACCCCATCTGGCATTATTCCTGTTCAGAAAAATTCCTTCACCCCGGCAATGACTTGCTCTCGCATAACCGCCCAGTTTCTTCAAAAGAAACGTGCGGGAAAGCCGTCCGGACCCGGCGCCTTGAGCGGCCCTATCTGGAAGAGCGCATCGGCAATCTCCTTATCGTAAACTATGCACACATGCCAATGTTCATTTGATCAGTGACATTTGTATTAATTAAATCAATCACCGGATCAGCACCTAGTGTCGTCTCAGCTGCAAAAAGATTAGAGAAATAGGACGTGGCCATGGTAGCCATGGACTCATGATCCCTATGCGTCACCCCTGCATCATCAGCAAGAGATTTTATGCGTTTTTTCCGGGCACGCCATACCGCTTTCCGATGGAAAAACTTTGTGTTACGGTCACCTTCCCTCAGCCATGCAACTCGGGACCTTTGCATCCAGAGCATCTCCTCTCTATAGAGTAGTTCATTCATCCTATCAGTGGCCTCCCTTATCTCTTTCCTGTCGGCATTCATAGACATGAGCTATTCCAAACGAGAACGAGACTTTTTAATTTCCTTGATAACATTACCAATTTTTTTGCAACTCCACTCTTGCAAGATTTTAATCATATTTCCCAATCCAGTAGCAATGTCACCCAATTTAACATGGACCCCAAATCAGTCCAGGTGTTCATAATTACCTCAGGGAGAGAGGGATCTCTCTCCCACATCACCTCATACTGGCGACATCTCCTGCCGGTCGCCGGTGTAGGATCCTCCAATACGCACCACAGTAAGATAGCCAGGTGATCCGAGCTGGGCGCCACTAGGTGATCCACCCTAGCGCTCGCAAAAATGTCACGCCAAGAGTTGTTGGCGACGACGCGGTCTAGCCAGACTTCAACATTAGCCCGACCACCAAGATCGCCCAAGCCATAAACTTCCAGAATATCACGAAAGTCAATCATCCGACTTGCCAAACGAGGCGTGTCGGAGAAGTGCTTGAAGCTCCACATAGCCTCATTGAAGTCTCCCACCACAACCCACGGCATGTCAGCTAGTTGATGAAGATCCCGAAGAAGAGACCACATGCGATGACGGTCCTCCGTCCGAGGCTCGCCGTAAACGCGGGTAAGCCTCCAAGGTGGCTCACCCGCCGCAGCAGTCACATATGTATCAACATATCATTCATTAATATCTTTTACATCAAGACTCAACAACTCATGCCAATACAAAGCGAGACCACCACTAAGACCAACACTATCTGAAGCATCAAAACCACTTAGACCTAACCGAGCACGGTACCTCTTCATTTTATTCCTAGACTGCCTAGTTTCACAAAGAAAGACGACACTAGGGGAATGAGCCTGCACTAGGCTCACAAGATCACGAACTGTCGGAGGGTACCCTCCCCTTCGGCAGTTCCAGCTTAGAATATTCACTGCTCCTGATGGGGCTCAGCTGGCCCCGTCAGGTCGCCGGCGGCCCCAAGGCCGTCTGCCTCCACAGTGTTGGTCTCCTCCATCATGCCCTGGTCAAGAAGCTCCTCTCCACCCTTGTCCTGCTACCCTTTTGGTCTCCCTTCCGTTTTGCATTTTTTTGGTGTACCTGAAAGCAAAGGGTCAGCGGAGGTGGCTGTGTTGGCATACACCACCATGGCTTGGCAGGTCATCAGATAACTTTGCATTGGCCATCTTAGCTTCATATGATAGATCACGTAGCGGTGGAATGATCTTTGAGCTTCTGGGTTGGGGAGGCGTCACATCCTGGGCGCCCTTGCTTGCATTCAGACTTGTGGCGGCAGTAGCGTTGGACTCCTTATCTTCCAACTCGCCATCACAACCATCAGACATGTTACACGTTTGTTCTGCCAGAAATTCATCAACGGTTGGGTTTCCACTGTTGTGCTCTGGTGTTTGCATGTTATGGCGAGCTGACACAACCGGGCCCCATATCGCTAGCATCTTCACTCGCAGGTTCAACGCCGTAGGGGCCAAAGTTCTCCCGTAGGAAGGCTTCGGGCGGGCGGCGACCGCAGAGGGTGCCCCTTTATCGCCCCCACCATCCTCTGGGTTCCCTTTGGCCAGGCTCGGCTTCGTGCCCACGGACCTCGCAGACGTAGACATTGCGGCGGGGAATGACGGCGGGGCAACTCCTAGGTTAGATCGATCTGGAGGCTTTGACGGCTTCTGGTGCTTCACGGCTTCCACCCGAGGCTACTTTATGCAGGCAGAATCATCCGATTCTTGCGGGAGGGGTAATGAAGCCCTAATCCATTCGGACGATGTGAGCCTCCCGGTTCCTTCCAGACCTCGACTTTGGCTTAGCGACGGCAGGACCACTACGACCCGAGAGGGTGCGCGATCTGTGGGCGGACGGGGCCACGATGGTTCCATCGTCCCGCCGAGGCAGAGACATGGAGGACGAGCCACCCGCGGTCGGAACGGCGCCCGGCGGCGGTGGCGGCGGGGCGATCGCCTCCTGATCGCCAGGGGCGCAAAACCCTAGCATCGTTAAAAAAATCTTCTTTTCTAATGGCCGTCTATGCATTATTTTTGAAAAAATAATTTTGATGTAATATTTATGAAAATTAATAAAAAAAGTGCTCCCCCCTTCCATAATATAAGAGCGTTTCCGACGCACGGAAGGAGTATTATTTAAAAAGATTTGGCCAGATTCGCAACTCACAAGGAGCCCCTTGTGGGCCCTCCGCGACTTCCTCGTCTCCCGGCCCTGTCACCCTCACGCCCACATGGGAAAAACATAGGACGTCGGTAACTGCCACACATGTGGCAGGAAGGGAGACGCACCACACATCTCTAATGCAAATAGATTGTCACGTCATCGCATGCATACATGCGAGAATCTTTTTGAATTTTCAGTTTTTCAAATGTTCTATCTCTTAAACGAAAAATCCGATTAAAGATCCGTTTTCACTATAAAATCCCTCGCGACGAGATCTTCGAAACTAGATCTCATATCAATATATTTCGATGAATTATTTTTTTGTTAAAAGTTGCCATGTCTATTGCACATGAATTGCCATGGTGTTTACACTGAAGTTGCCATGATATTTTCAGTTATTTTCTTTTACATTTAAAAGTAATTTTTGACATATTATAAAACGAGGAATTAAAAAACTAGACTTGCCATGCACCATAAACTAAAATTGCCATGATACATGCACTTAAAATTGTCATGGTTCATAAAAAAATATTTTCATGGTCAAAGTACTGGAATTGCCATCATCAAAAAACTAAAGTTGCCATGATCTACAAACTAAAATTGCCACATGGCAACTTTAGTTTAAGCACTATGGCAACTATAGGGTAAACATCATGGCAACTTCTGGGCAAAAAAAAATTCGTCGAAACATATCAATATGGGGTCTAGTTTTGAAGATCTCGTCGAGACGGATTTAATGGTGAAAACGGATTTTTAATTCGCTTTTTTAATTAAGAGATAAAACATTTTTAAACCGAAAACCAAAAAGATTTCTGCTGATGTCATCTATTCATACGTGGCAAAATGAGTGGTGATGGAGGCGTGTGGGCGATGTGCAAACACCCACACGTGTGGGCGTTAGTTTTTCCGAAAACAAAACCAAAAAATTGAAGAAATATTACAGAAAATATAGAAATAGAAATTAACTCTCTCCCCGCCTTCTCTCTCTTCCCGTTCGTCTCTCTTCCTCTCCTTCGCGGATTCGCGAACCAAAAGATCGATCTTCCGCCCCATCCCGATCGGATTCTCGCACCGCCTTTACACGGCACCGCAGCTAAACGGGTTCTCGACAGCATCGCGCATGGCGCGCCGTCTCGGTTGTGTTAGCGATACGAGAATACCGTGATACGGATCGTGTATGTAGCACGACCTCGTGTCAAGCGCAGGCGTGAGTAGTGGGCACGATGGCTGCCCACGATGGCCCCCGGTAGTGGCACACGATGCCTCAGAATCTGTATATACCGACGGCCACAGAGCTAATGTAAAGTGTGCTGAATCCCATAGCTTTCTTCCTCCTTCATGGTATCGATACCGACGACCGGCTTCCTCCTCCGCCCGTCGACGATCCCGCTTCGCCGCTATGGTCGATGGCCTCCTCCCCCTTCCGATGGTCTCTGCGTGCCTCGCCGCCGATGAACCACCACCACCACCTGCCTCGCCTCCCACCGCCTTGCTGCGCTTGTTTCGCCTTGCCAGCGCCTCGTCGCCCGATCACCACCGCTGCCTCCTCCTTGGTGTTGCGACTATCGACATTCGCCGCCACGCCCTCGCTACTCTTGACTTGTCGGGCCGGCAATTACGCTTCATGGCGCCGCCACTTCGACACGGCCATCGGATGTTTGGTCTCCGCGACCACGCCGACGCCGAGGCCGCCCCGCCGCTTCGACGCACTTCGACCGGGCGGCGGCGTATCATGCCGAGGTGCATCGTCAACACCACCGCCGCTTCCCGATCTCTCGACGCCGCTATGGCGGCGGACGACACCTGGCCACCGTTCGGACGGCGATTGACGGATCTTCCGCGACAATCAGCTCGCCGGGCTGTCTACATCGACGCTGAATATCACGCCGCCGCCCGTGGCGATCTCACCATCATGCACATCGCACAAGTGAAGACGACGCCGATCAACTCGTGACCTCGCCAGCCGGGTGACGGAGCCGCGACAGGTTTTTCACCGCTGCGCGGCCTCAACCGCCAGCACCACGGCGCCATCCCCCACATCACCGCTGGCAGCCTCCGCCTCCTGCCGCTCCTCCAGACGCGCCCTTCCTCCTCCTCGAAGAACACCGCGCCGAGCAGACGGCGCCTCTCTGGCACCCATGCCGCCGCCGTGGCTCCGCTCCACCACCTCCTCGCCCCTGCGCTTCGCGGCGCTCGACTCGCGTCGCTGCAGGCTGTGGGCCGCCGCGCCGGGTTGCAGAACGGCACCGCGGCGCGGCGCTTTCGCCAGCCGCCGCCGTGTCCTCGGCTTGCCGCCTCCGCGCTTCGCACCAACTCGGATCGGGCTTGTTCAGCATGGCCCATGCCTCGCGCGCCTCGCACCGGGCGTGTTTCGGTCTCGCTTCGACTCCACCTCAACAGCTATGTACGCCAAGCCTCCCGCCGCCGCCTGCGGGCGGTTATGGATACGGTGGCTACGCCCCGCTGGTACGCATTCGCCACGCCCACCGCCTCTGTTGCGCCACAACAGCCTCGACATGGCCTCTCCTCCAGCTGCGCTTCACAGCCGCCACGACGGGACCGCTGCCCTCCGCAGTCTGACCTGGTACATGGACTCGCTGCCGCCCACATGACCAATTCGCCTGCATTTCCGCACCTTGCTTCCTTCTTCTTCTTCCTCGCACATTATCGCTGGTAGCGGCGAGCACCTTCCGACACGCGACATCGGCTCGCTCGCCATCACTAGCACATCCCTATCCACCTGCTCAACATCCTTGTCTCGCCTCCTCATCAAAAATCTTCTCTCGTCCGCCAGATTTGTCGTGACAATCCTGCTTCGTGGAATTTGACTTGTTTGGTTTCTCCGTCAAGGACCTTCGAACTCGGGCGGTGATCCTCCGATGTGATTCCACCGGGCGACCTTTACTCAGGTGGCGGCGGCTCGGCGACCCATCGCACCTCCTTTTTGCCGGCGTTGCCACCGCAGACGCTCGCACCAATGCTCGGGCATCCTGGGTCCGCCACCCAAAGATATAGCTAGTCATTTCCCTTTCGCTTCAAGAAATCAAGGTTTCATCCTTGCCACGCTTGTCGCCTTTGGCAAGCATGTGCGCTACCATTTTCTCAATCTACCACTGTACATATTTTCCTTTTCGCCATCGATTTGGATGTATGGATTCTCCGCTGCCGGCGCTTCGGTATCGTTTTACTTAGTTCTCCTCGATGATTATACCCACTACGTCTGACCTTCCTCTCAAACACAAATCAGATGTCTTCCCTATCCTCGCGATTTCTACGCCTATGCTCGCACTTTCGCCAGCAGCTGCCTGTCTTCTCTCGTCTAAACCGACAACGGGCGCGAAGTTCGACAAATACGCCAAGACGCGCTTCTCCTTGCCTCCCACGGCACTGCCCTGCGCTTCTCCCCGCCTCAGATACCGGCCAATAGAACGGCAAGGCGGAGAGAACTCTCCGCACTCTCAACGACACAAAGGCGCGCTCCTCCTTCACGCATCCTGCCGCCACGGTTTTGGGTAGAGGCTCAACACCGCCACTTATCTCGCTTAACAGCGACCATGCCATCACAGCTTCGCCACAAGACGCCAAGACGAGCTTTTGCTCGGGTTGCCCCCGACCACAGCCTCGCCCGTGTCTTTGGCTGCCTTCGCTACCCCAGCCGCTGTTGCCACTGCGCCATAAACTCGCCCCACGCCCATGGCTTGTGTCTTCCTGATATCCCTCCCACCACCGCGGTTATCGCTGTCTTGACCTTGCGCCCAAACGCGCCATCACCTCGCGCCATGTATACTTCCACGAGGACATCTTCCCCACGCCCACGGTGTCTCATCCACTCTTCCCCGCCGCCGCCCCTAGCACGCCGCCAATTCTTCGATCACCAATTCACACTCCTCCGCCGCCTCGTCCCTCTTCGACGGAGACCGCCGGATCCAGCTCGACGGCATCGCTCAAGCTGTCGCTTCCCCGCCTCCTGCCTGCTCAAACAGGCCGTTGGATTATCCCCGGACGGCCTCGCACGCGCTTCCTCGCCCACGCCGCCATCCGCCTGCTCAAACGTGGACGCCGGATCTTCGTGGAACGGCTCACGCCGACCGACTCCAAAGGCGATCCGCCTGCTCAAACTCTCGCTGTTGTTCGCCATCGCACGGCTCCACTGCCGCCCTCAACACTGCTTCCAGCAGCATGCCCACCGCCGCCGCACCAGCTCCTCGACCCATCGCGGCGCAGTGTTTACGCTACGCCAGATCGGGGCTTTCAAGCCGAACCCCAAGTACTACGACGCCGCCATCAGATCTTCCTCCGCCAGATTTCCTCGCAGCCGAAGCTCCGCGGCGTGTCGCCATTCGCGACCGCGACCGCTCGCCGCCATGCGCCAAGAGTACGCGCCCTCGCCGCCAACCGCATTGGAGCTTCGCTCCACGGCCGCCCGTGCCAACCTGATCAGCGGCAAGTGGATCTTCACACAAATTTCGCCGACGGCTCCTCGAGCGCATAAAGCGAGATGGTGGTCCGCTGGTTTCATCAGCGCCACAGGGCCGACCACGGCGAGACCTTCTCTCCGGTGGTCAAGCTGCCACCATTCGAGCCGTTTCACCATTGCTGCCTCACGGCAGCGGGCCGTTCATCAACTCGACGCCAAGAACGCTGCTTCGCATGGGACACTTGCCGAGGAAGTGTATCGCCTTCAGCCCGCCGGCCATCGACGAAAGCACCAGCCGCACCACGCTCGTCGCTCGAACAAGTCGCCAGATGGGCTTAAACAAGCTCCACGCTACCGTTCCAAACCTTCGCCGCTTCACAAGACGATCGCTTCAACGCAACGCGCCCGACAACTCTCGTTCACCTACACCAGCCGCAACGACGCGGGCGTTCCTCCCGCTTACGCCGACGACATTGTCCTCACGGCTCCACGCCGGCGCCCTTCATCGCATCGCATCGGCTCACCGATGCGTTCGCCATGAAGGACCTTGGTGCCCCGCGCTTCTTCCTCGGCATCCAGTCACGCCGACGCCGGCTGGCTTCTTCCTCCGCCAAGCAAAGACGCCGAGGAGATTCTCGAGCGCTGGCATGGACACGCAAGCCTCGCCCACTCCGATCGACACGGCGGGCAAGCTTCCTCAGCCGACGGGCCACGCGCCACCGATCCTCGAGTACCGCAGCCTCGCCGGGCTCGCAGACTCACCATCACCAGCCCGAAGTCGGCGTCTTTGTGCAACAAGTCTGCTTGCACATGCACGACCCGCGAGTGTCACCGTGTTTTATTGCGCGTGTTGCGCTTACGTTCGCATGGGCGCCTACCACGGTCTCGATCTCCGCATCTCCGACGCTGGATCTCCGCGCTTACACCGACGCTGATCGGGCGGTTACCCCGACACCCGCCGGTCGACGTCCGCTTCAGATCTACTCGGCGACGCCTCATCTCCGGTCGCCCAAACGCCAGTTACGGTGTCGCGCTTCCCGCAGCAGAAGAAATTCGCGGAGTTGCTAATGCCGTGGCCGAGTGCGTCGCTTCACGCCTCCTTGGCGAAGCTCCTCCCGTCCGCACGCTACCGTGGGTTCATCGCGACAATGTCTCCGCCTGCTACCTCTCTGCGAATCCAGTGCATCACCGGCGCACCAAGCACGTGGAGCTGGACATCCACTTCGTTCGGGAGCGTGTGGCGCTGGGCCAGTTCAGAGTTCTTCACATCCCCACCACGCAGCAACTCGCCGATGTCATGACCAAAGGCTTGTCCACGGACGTTTTTCTTCAGTTCAGGGACAGTCTTTGCGTCGCTCCGGCCGACGTCAAGACTGCGGGGGGGTGTTAGCGTATACGTAGAATACTGCATACGGACTGTGTATGTAGCACGACCTCAGGTCAGTGCGTGTGCGTGAGTAGTGGGCACGATGGCTGCCCACGATCGCCCCTGGTAGTGGCACACGATGCCTCTGTAATCTGTATATACTGACGGCCACAGAGCTAATGTAAAGTGTGCTGAATCCCATAGCTTCTCTTCCTCCTTCATGCTGTGTGGCCCCGGCGTCGCCGGCGCCAATGCCCGGCGCGAGCAGCGCTGCCGTCCGGGCCCTGCCGCCTCAAACGCAACACGGGCGCGGGGCGCGATATATTGTGGTGATATCATACTTTGTTTTCTCGTAGGCGGTACCTGATTGATCTTGGTTCTCTTGGAGGCCCTTCTGCGGATTCCGATG
This sequence comes from Aegilops longissima, assembly GCA_021605205.1. Lineage (NCBI taxonomy): Eukaryota > Viridiplantae > Streptophyta > Magnoliopsida > Poales > Poaceae > Aegilops > Aegilops longissima. The sequence continues at coordinate 293,754,830 of CM038679.1, read as the reverse complement.
CAATTTTTGCCACGGCCCTGGTGGTGCTAGTTCTGATCAGTTTTGTAGTCTTGATGAGGTATAGCCCCCCGGCAATATTATTGATTCAGTATCTCACTTGCATAATTTTTTGGGTTAAATTAAGGCTGAAGTTGCGGTTGCTCTAAAATAGGCAAAAGCGATTAGGCTAATCTACCGCAATGCCAAACACAGCCTAAGTGCAGCGAGGCATGATGTCCTAGATTGTTAGTGTCATATCTGAACAAATTAGATACTGTATACTGAAACCTGTGGATGCTTTCTACTCCCTCCATTTCTAAATAATTGTCTTTCTAGAGATTTCAACAAATGACTACATACAGAGCAAAATGAGTAAATCTATACTCTAAAACATGTCTACATACATCCGTATGTTATAGTCCATTTGAGATGGCTAGAAAGACAAATATTTAGGAACGGAGGGGTAGGTGCTTATACTGTTGTGCTCTGTATGTATTGTTGATTCCTTGTATGCCCGTGGAATAGAGCATGTATTATGTTTGATAGCAATATATTGTAAATCCAAAGTATTTAAAAACTGCAGTATTTTTTTCTATAGGCGCACAATACCACAGTAATAATATACTGGAGTATTTTGGAATACTGTAGACATGTTTGGCTAGAGGTAATGTAAATTTGCAGTTAGCCATTTGTTAACAAGTCGCAAACACGCGCATACGCAACTCGCTGACCGTTGTATATTAAACAACCAGCCGCATCCACAAACTTAAACGGACATGCACTAAACATCTATGCACAAAGCTAGCTTACAATAAGAGGAACAGCTGAACTAGTCTGAGGTACAACTGCATGCGGCCTGCAACACTGGCCGGTCTTCAAACTTTGGAATGAGAGAGGCACCAGTAGATGCACGTCGAGAGACAAGGCACAGGATTGTGCATGGGGTCGTTTTTCCAGCGTGCTCAGTTTTTTTAAAAAAGGTCCAAGGTTCTTTTTTTAATATGGAGAAAAAACTATGGTTTTGCAAATACTACAGTATTGAAACCACAGTTTTTAGAGATGGCCAAACAGCTCACTGCAATTAAAATTGTGGTAATCTAAAAACCTGTAGTATTTCTAAAATACATAGAAAATACTTTGTTATCAAACAGGGCCTTAGTAATGGAATTCTAAAACTGGAGGTAAATACCGTGTTAGCCATACGATAACTTACAACAGTTTTAGTTTATCATGCTCCTGCTATTTTGTCCATTGTGAAAAAATCTTTTTGCATTACAGATGCAAACATTTTTTTGGTGGTGGGTGTCCATACTATATTGTGGACAAGGCACACATTCTGATTTTGGTGGTGGGTGTCCATACTATATTGCTAGCCAGTACGTGCACCACCATTTTACCTTTCTCGGTATTCCCCGATGGATGCTGGTGAATGCACAAGAGCGAGTTTATATACCCATGTAGGAAACGACGCGATGCTTCCGTCGGAGGGGCTGGCTTGCCATGTGTGAGTTCGTTCCGGATGTACCACACACGCCACATAGTCATCAGGGTCACCATGTGAATATTGTCCGAGAGCGGCTCGAGTAGTGTAAAGAGCCACTCCGGCCTGGTACTGTGGACATCATCAATGTCTGGCAACGGCCAGTCCGAGGCCATGGCACGCCAGAGGTTCTTCGCGAGGGAGCACCTACACATTGCGTGGAAACCGTCCTCTTGTTCCACACCACAAATGGGACACATGTCAGTATGTTCGAGGTGGCGTGAAAATCTATTTTCTCAAGTGGCCAGAGAATTGGAGACAAGCCTCCATGCAAAAACGCGTACCTTCGGGGGAGCAGGGCACCCCTATATGATCTTCCAGATGGCGCGACGACCATCCAGTGCCCTGCTCGTGGTGGTTGCCGATGGAAGCTCGTGCTTGTCCATGGCTAAGCGATAGGCGGATTGGACGGTGAAAATACTGTTCTTCTCCGGCGCCCAGGCGATGATGTCATCAGTGATACGGGGCGATGTGCGTCCACCGGGAGGAAATGGCGTCGAAGAAGGTCCAGACGCCATGCGCTAGACTCGTCCAAGAGCTCCGCCACTCTCCTAAGGTGGCAAGTACCTTGCTGTGAGATGGGCTGGCGCGTCGGCTCCCTAGGCAGCCGCGGGTCTCACCAAATTCTGATTTTTTGCCCATCCCCGACGCGCCACACGATGCCTTTCTTCATAAACTCGAGCCATATTGAATGGCCTGCCAAGTCGGGGAAGCGTTCCCCGAGAACACTGTGTCTTTGAGGCGGACATCCGGATAATAACGAGCCTTTAGTACCTGCACACACAGGCTATTAGGATTAGCGAGCAAACGCCACGCCTGTCGTGCAAGAAGGGCTTGGTTGAAGAGACGGAAGTCCCTAAAACCCAGACCATCCTTCGTTTTATGTGCCAAGATTTTCGGCCAAGCCAACCAATGAGTTTTCCGCTTGCCTTTAGAGGAACTCCATCACAATTTCCGAACCATCCTGTTCGGATCATCACACACTGACATTGGTAGTTTAAATACACCCATGATATAGGTTGGGATGGCCTGTGCAACAACTTTTATCATAGCTTCCTTGCGAGCAAGAGAAAGGGTGTCACCCTAAGCAATGATTCTTTTCAGGAGCCTCGATTGCAAATTCTGAAATTTACCTCGTGACATACGGCCATCAGGCTTAGGCAGCCCCAAATATTTCTCTTCAAAAGTTGTCAAGTTAACTTTTAGAATTATACGGACTCTCTCCTGTACGTCCATGGTACAAGATTTGTCAAACAAAACGCTGCACTTAGACAGATTGATATACTGTCCAGTGGCTCTCTCATAGGTATTAACCACCTCCTGTACCTTTTTAGCCTGTTCCTCCTCCGCTTTAAAGAATAGCAAGGTATCATCTGCAAAGTGAGACACACCAGGGGCTCGTCGACAATTTTTCAGAGGTGTATAATCGCCTTTTTCCTCACCATTTTTCAACAAAGGCATAAACCATCGCCCACAAAAGGAACAGAATCAAGGATAGAGGATCACCTTGTCAAGAACTCCACACGGCGGTGCAAACGAATCCAAGAGGGTCCCATTAAATTTAATTGTGTATCTCACCGAGGTGACGATGTCATAATCCACCCACCCAACAATGAGCTTAAACCCATCTTTTGCATCATTCGCCCAAGAAGATCCACCATCATCATATGCTTTAGACAAGTCCAGTTTGTAAGCACGTAAACTTTTATTAGGGTCTTTTTCTTGTCAATAAGGTGAATGCACTCAAATGCTACCAATGCATTATCGCGATCATCCGTCTGGCACAAATGCGCTCATTGTGGTGAAATAATCTCATCCAAAATAGGTCGAGACGGTTTACCAAACATTTGGCTACTACCTTGTAAATGACATTGCAAAGGCTGATAGGTCGGTATTCGCGAGCCTCTCCGGTTATAAACCTTGGGACGAGAACAATGGAGGTATTGTTCACCCTCTAGCATTATTCCTGTCCAAAAATTCCTTCACCCCGCAATGACTTGCTCAGATAACCGCCAGCTTTTGAAAGAAACATGCGGAAAGCCGTCCGACCCGGCGCTTTGAGCGGCCCTATCTCGAAGAGCGATCGGCAATCTCCTTATCCGTGAACTCGCACACGTGCCAATGTTCATTTGATCAGTGACATTTGTATTAATTAAATCAATCACCAGATCAACACCAGTGTCGTCTCAGCTGCAAAAAGATTAGAGAAATAGGATGTGGCCATGGCAGCCATGGACTCATGATCCCTATGCGTCACCCCTGCATCATCAGCAAGAGATTTTATGCGATTTTTCCAGGCACGCCATACCGCTTTCCGATGGAAAAACTTTGTGTTGCGGTCACCTTCCTTCAGCCATGCAACTCGGGACCTTTGCATCCAGAGCATCTCCTCTCTATAGAGTAGTTCATTCATCTGAAGGAAATATGCCCTAGAGGCAATAATAAAGTTATTATTTATTTCCTTATATCATGATAAATGTTTATTATTCATGCTAGAATTGTATTAACCGGAAACATAATACATGTGTGAATATATAGACAAACAGTATGTCACTAGTATGCCTCTACTTGACTAGCTTGTTAATCAAAGATGGTTATGTTTCCTAACCATGAACAAGGAGTTGTTATTTGATTAACAAGGTCACATCATTAGTTGAATGATCTGATTGACATGACCCATTCCGTTAGCTTAACACTTGATCGCTTAGTATGTTAATGCTTTTTCATGACCCATACATGTTCCTCGTAACTATGAGATTATGCAACTCCTGCTAACGGAGGAACACTTTGGTACTACCAAACGCCACAACGAATCGGGTGATTATAAAGGAGTACTACAGGTGTCTCCAAAGGTACTTGTTGGGTTGGCGATTTCGAGATTAGGTTTTGTCACTCGATTGTCTGGAGAGGTATTCTAGGCCTTCTCGGTAATACACATCACATAAGCCTTGTAAGCATTGCAACTAAAGAGTTAGTTGTGAGATGATGTATTACGGAACGAGTAAAGAGACTTTCCTGCAACGAGATTAAACTAGGTATTGGATACCGACGATCGAATCTCGGAAAGTAACATACCGATGACAAAGGGAACAACGATGTTGTTATGCGGTTCGACCGATAAAGATCTTCAGAGAATATGTAGGAACCAATATGAGCATCCAGTTCCGCTATTGGTTATTGACCGAGAATAGTTCTAGGTCATGTCTACATAGTTCTCGAACCGTAGGGTCCGCACGCTTAAGGTTTCAATGACTGCTATTATGAGTTTATGTATTTTGATGTACCAAGGAGTTCGAGTCCCGGATGTGATCACGACATGACGAGGAGTCTCGAAATGGTCGAGACATAAAGATTGATATATTGATGGTTATATTCGACACCGGAAAGGTTCCGGAAGTTTCCGGAGAAAACCGGAGTGCCGAGGGGTTACCGGAACCCCGGGAAGTTATGGGCCTTATTGGGCCAAGAGGGAGAGAGAGGGCTGCACCAGAGGTGGTGCGCCCCTCCATGGGGAGTCCGACTGACTAGGAGGGGGGCGAGCCCCTTCCCTCTCCCTCTCCCTCTCTTTCCTTCCCCTTCCTCTTCCTAGTAGGACTAGGAAAGGAGTCCTACTCCTACTAGGAGGAGGACTCCCCTCCTTGGTGCGCCCCAAGGGCTGGCCGCCCTCCCCTTGCTCCTTTATATACAGGGGGGGCACCCTAGAACACACAAGTTGATCTTCGTGATCGCCTCAGCGTGCAAGCGGTGCCCCTCCACCATATTCCACCTCGGTCATATTGTAGCGGTGCTTAGGCGAAGCCCTCGCGACGGTAGAACATCAAGATCGCCACCACGCCGTCAGGCCGATGGAACTCCTTCCCGACGCTTTGCCGGATCGAGCCCGGGATCGCCATCGAGCTGAACGCGGTGCCAAGAACTCGGAGGTGCCGGAGTAACGGTGCTTGGATCGGTCGGATCGTGAAGACGCACGACTACATCAACCGCTAAGTAATATAACGCTCGCTTTCGGTCTACGAGGGTATGTGGACGGACACTCTCCCCTCTCGTTGCTATGCCATCACCATGGTCTTGCGTGGTCGTAGGAAAATTTTGAAATTACTACGTTCCCCAACATCATCCTGCTAGTGGCCTCCCTTATCTCTTTCCTGTCTGCATTCATAGACATCAGCTCTTCCAAACGATAACGAGACTTTTTAATTTCCTTGATAACATTACCAAATTTTTTGCGACTCCACTCTTGCAAGATTTTCATCATCCAGCAGCAATATCACCCAATTTAACATGGACCCCAAATCGGTCCAGGTGTTCATAATTACCCCAGCGAGAGAGGGATCTCTCTCTCACATCACCTCATACTGGCGACATCTCCTGCTGGTCGTCGGTGTAGGATCCTCCAATACGCACCGCAGTAAGATAGCAAGGTGATCCGAGCTGGGCGCCACTAGGTGATCCACCCTAGCGCCCGCAAAAATGTCACGCCAAGAGTTGTTGGCGACGACACGGTCTAGCCGGACTTCAACATTAGCCCGACCACCTCGGCGATTATCATAAGTATAAGGTTTGCCTGCAAAACCAAGATCGCCAAGCCACAAACTTCCGTAATATCACGAAGTCAATCATCCGACCGCCAAACGAGGCATGTCTGAGAAGTGCTTGAAGCTCCACATAGCCTCATTGAAGTCTCCCACCACAACCCACTACATGTCATTTAGTTGATGAAGATCCCAAGGAGAGACCACATGCGATGACGGTCCTCCGTCCGGCTCGCCAGAACGCAGTAAGCCTCCAAGGTGGCTCACCCACCGCAAAGCAGCCACGTATGTATCAATATATCATTCATTAATATCTTTTACATCAAGACTCAACGACTCAGGCCAATACAAAGCGAGACCACCACTAAGACCAACACTATCTCAAACATCAAAACCACTTAGACCTAACCGAGCACACAGTACCTCTTCATTTTATTCTTAGACCGCCTAGTTTCACAAAGAAAGACGACATTAGGGAATGAGCCTGCACTAGGCTCACGAGATCACTTAACTGCTCGGACGGTAATTGCCGGTGTCAAACCGGGCGGATCTCGGTAGGGGGTCCCGAACTCAGGCCTAGGCGGATGGTAACAGGAGACAAGGGACACGATGTTTTTACCTGTGTCCGCCCTCTCGATGGAGGTAAAACCCTACCCCGCTGATTAATATTGATGATATGGGTAGTACAAGAGTGGATCTACCACGAGATCGAGAGGCTAAACCCTAGAAGCTAGCCTATGGTATGATTGTTGTTCGCCCTCCCGGACTAAAACCCTCCGGTTTATATAGACACCGGATAGGGTTAGGGTTACACCGAGTCGGTTATAATGGTAGGAGATCTACATATCCAGATCGCCAAGCTTGCCTTCCACGCCAAGGAAAGTCCCATCCGGACACGGACTAAGTCTTCAATCTTGTATCTTCATAGTCTAGGAGTCCGCCAACCGTGATAGTTCGCTACCCGGACACCCCCTAATCCAGACTCCTCAAGAGTCTCCCCAACCAGGCTTCAATGACGATGAGTCCGGGCGCGTAGTTTGTCTTCGCATTATGAAGTCGGGTTCTTCTCCAAATTCCATATACTTGTCTAATAGTGTCCTGGCTTTCGATAAATGCTGCGCGCCTTGGCTTCCACGCCCAATAATGGCCATCTTCCACGGTTTGAATGAATGCGAAAAGCCGTGGTATTTTTGCACTTATCCCCTAGCTGCGCTAAGTGAGCCGCCTATAAAGGGACGATGACCCAGATCCGAGTCACACCATCCCTCCACGAAGCTTTCATCGAGCGCCTCGACAAAAATCCATTCCATCATGGATGCCGACGCTGCTCCTCCTTCAAGGCCCCAAATTTCAGCCCGAAATTGGGAGAGATGCTCACCCCAAGATAGCGAGCTAGTGACACTCCAAACCAAGGGATTTCTTCCCGCCTTCATGGTCCTGGTTCGAGCCGGACTCGCCACCTATAAGGGCGGAAAGCAAGCGGAGAGTGTCCCCGATCCCTCCAAAGGAGAGCGGTATGCTTTATCTCTTATCTAGTAAGAGGACTCGGATTTCCAATTCATCCATTTCTCCTGGGCTCTTGGAGTTCTACGGCCTCCAGTTGCACCACCTTACGCCTCGCCTCCATTTTGCACATCATGGGCTTCGTGGCCCTTTATGAACTGTTCTTGGGCATCGAGGCTCATTTTATGCTAGGAAGAGATTATTTCGCTTTTGTACCCCGTGTTGGAAATATGCCCTAGAGGCAATAATAAATTAGTTATTATTATATTTCCTTGTTCATGATAATCGCTTATTATCCATGCTATAATTGTATTGATAGGAAACTCAGATACATGTGTGGGTACATAGACAACACCATGTCCCTAGTAAGCCTCTATTGACTAGCTCGTTGATCAATAGATGGTTACGGTTTCCTAACCATGGACATTGGATGTCATTGATAACGGATCACATCATTAGGAGAATGATGTGATGGACAAGACCCAATCCTAAGCCTAGCAATCGAGATCGTAGTTCAGATGCTAAAGCTTTTCTAATGTCAAGTATCTTTTCCTTAGACCATGAGATTGTGCAACTCCTGATACCGTAGGAATGATTTGGTGTACCAAACGCCACAACGAATCGGGTGGCTATAAAGGTGCATTAGGTATCTCCAAAGTGTCTCTGGGTTGGCACGAATCGAGATCGATTTGTCACTCCGTTGACGGAGAGGTATCTCCGGCCCACTCGGTAGGACATCATCATATGTGCACAATGTGACCAAGGGGTTGATCACGGATGATGTGTTACGGAACGAGTAAAGAGACTTGCCGGAAACGAGATTGAACAAGGTATCGGATACCGACGATCGAATCTCGGCAAGTACAATACCGCTAGACAAAGGGAATTGTATACGGATCGATTGAGTCCTTGACATCGTGGTTCATCCGATGAGATCATCGTGGAACATGTGGGAGCCAACATGGGTATCCAGATCCCGCTGTTGGTTATTGACCGAGAACGCCCTGGCCATGTCTCAGATGGTTCCCGAACCCGTAGGGTCTACACACTTAAGGTTCAATGACGCTAGGGTTATAAAGGAAGTTTGTATGTGGTTACCGAATGTTGTTTGGAGTCCCTGATGAGATCCCGGACGCCATGAGGAGTTCCGAATGGTCCGGAGGTAAAGATTTATATATGGAAGTCCTGTTTTGGTCACCGAAAAGTTCGGGTGATATTTCGGATGTATCGACCACCGGGAGGGTCCCGGGTCCACCAAGTGGGGCCACCTGCCCTGAAGGTTGCGTGGGCCAAGTGTGGGAGAGGACCAGCCCTCAGGAGGGCTGGTGCGCCCCCACAAGGGGCCCAAGGCGCAGGGGAGGGAGGCAAACCCTAGTTCAGATGGGCCTTAAGGCCCACCTAGTGGGCGCCCCCTCTCCCTCTTGGCCGCCCCAAACCCATCTAGGCTGGCCGCCACCCCTAGGGGTGGAAACCCAGAGGGGCGCAGCCTCCCTTCCCCATATATATGAGGCCTATGGGCTGCCCATAACACACGAGAGCCTCTCCTCTCCAGCAGCCCCGCCTCCTCCTCCTCCTCTCCCTTGGTGCTTGGGCGGCCTCGCGGATTGCCACGCCTCCATCACCACCATGCCGCTGTGCTGCTGCTGGATGGAGTCTTCTCAACCTCTCCTCTCTCCTTGCTGGATCAAGGCATGGGAGACGCCACCGGCTGTACGGTGTTGAACGCGGAGGTGCCGTCTGCTCGCACTAGGATCTCCGTGATTTGGATCACGACAGTACGACTCCTTCAACCCCTGTTCTCATGAATGCTTCCGCTTATGCATCTACAAGGGTATGTAGATGCACTCTCCTTCCCTCGCTGCTAGAATCTCCATAGATTGATCTTGGTGATGCGAGAAAATTTTGAATTTCTGCCACGCTCCCCAACAAAGGGCATCATGAGCTAGGTCTATTGCGAAATTCTTTGCACGAGTAGAACACAAAGTAGTTGTGGGCGCTGAGGTTGTTCAATATGCTTACCGCTACTAGTCCAATCTTGTTTCGACGGTATTGTGGGATGAAGCGCCCGGACCGACCTTACACGCATTTCCACGTGAGACAAGTTCCACTGACTCGACATGCACTTGGTGCATAAGGTGGCTAGCGGTGCCGCCTCTCCCACTTTAGTCGGAACGGATTCGATGAAAAGGGTCCTTATGAAGGGTAAATAGCAATTGGCATATCACGCTGTGGTTTTGGGTAGGTAAGAAACGTTTGCTAGAAACCCATAGCAGCTATCGTAAAACATGCAAACAACAATTAGAGGACGCCTAACTTGTTTTTGCAGGTATGCTATGTGATGTGATATGGCCAAGAAGAATGTGATGTATGAGATTGATCATGTTCTTGTAATAGGAATCACGACTTGCATGTCGATGAGTATGACAACCGCAGGAGCCATAGGAGTTGTCTTTATTTATTGTATGACCTGCGTGTCATTGAACAACGCCATGTAATTACTTTACTTTATTGCTAACCGTAGCCATAGTAGTAGAAGTAATAGTTGGCTAGACAACTTCATGAAGACACGATGATGGAGATCATGATGATGGAGATCATGGTGTCATGCCGGTGACGATGATGATCATGGAGCCTCAAGATGGAGATCAATGGAGCTATATGATATTGGCCATATCATGTCACTAATATATAATTGCATGTGATGTTTATTATGTTTATGCATCTTGTTTACTTAGAACGACGGTAGTAAATAAGATGATCCTCACAACAATTTCAAGAAGTGTTCTCCCTAACTCGCACCGCTGCCAAAAGTTCGTCGCTTCTAAGCACCACGTGATGATCGGTGTGATGGGTTCTTACGCTCACATACAACGGTGTTGAAGCCTAGCATGTTGCATATGGCCTCGGAACACACGCAATACACTTAGGGTTAACTTGACGAGCCTAGCATGTACAGATATGGCCTCGAAAACAGAGACCGAAAGGTCGAGCATGAGTCGATAGTAGATACGATCAACATGAAGATGTTCATCGATGATGACTAGTCCGTCTCACGTGATGATCGGACACGCTTAGTTGACTCGGATCATGTAATCACTTAGATGACCGAGGGATGTCTATTCGAGTGGGAGTTCATAAGATGAACTTAATTATCTTGAACATAGTCAAAAGACCTTTTGCAAATTATGTCGTAAGCTTGCGCTTTAGTTCCACTGCTTAGATATGTTCCTAGAGAAAATATAGTTGAAAGTTGAAAGAGCGATTATGCGGACAGAGAAAGCTTATGTCCTTAATGCACCGCCTTTCGCAGTCTGAACCCCAAACGCCGCTTGTGGATGTTGCGAACATCGACATACACGCTTTTGATAACTACGTGATAGTTCGCTTAAACGGTTTAGAGTTGAGGCACCAAAGACGTTAAACGTCATGAACATATGAGATGTTTCGAGGGCTGAAATTGGGATTTCAAGCTCGTGCCCACGCCAAGAGGTATGAGACCTCCATGATTTTCTTAGCCTGCAAACTAAGGGAGAAAAGCTCAATCGTTGAGCTTGTGCTCGATTGTCCGAGTACAACAATCACTTGAATCGAGTGGGAGTTGATCTTCCGATGAGATAGTGATGTTTCTCCAAAGTCATTGCCACCAAGCTGCTAGAGCTTCGTGATGAACTATAACATATCACGGATAGAAAAGATGATCCTTGAGGTATTCACGATGTTTGACATCGCGAAAGTAGGAATCAAGAAGGAGCATCAATTGTTGATGGTTGGTGAAACCACTAGTTTCAATAAGGGCAAGGGCAAGAAGGGATACTTCATGAAACGGCAAATCAGTTGCTGCTCCAAGTGAAGAAACCCAAGGTTGAACCCAAACCCGAGACTAAGTGCTTCGTAATAAAGGGAACAACCATCGGAGCGGAACCACCCTAGATACTTGGTAGATGAGAAGGCTGGCAAGGTCGATAGAAGTATATTTGATATACATTATGTTAATGTGTACTTTACTAGTACTCCTAGTAGCACTGTGGTATTAGATACCGTTCGGTTGCTAAGTGTTAGTAACTCAAATAAAAGCTACGGAATAAACGGAGACTAGCTAAAGGTGAGCCGACGATATGTGTTGGAAGTATTTCCAAGGTTGATGTGATCAAGCATCGCACGCCCCTCTACCATCGAGATTGAGTTGTTTAAAATTTTTATTTGGTGTTTATGCTGAGCATAGGCATGATTGGATTATGTCTATCGCAATACGGTTATTCATTTAAGGAGAATAATGGTTACTCTATTTATTTGAATAATACCTTCATGGTCTTGCACCTAAATAAATGGTTTATTGAATCTCGATCGTAGTGATACACATTTACATGCCAAAAGTATAAGATAGTAATGATAGTACCACTTACTTGTGGCAATCGCCATGTAGGTCATATTGGTATAAAACGCATGAAGAAGCTCCATGTTGATGGATCTTTGACTCAATCGCTTTTGAAAGTTTGAGACATGCAAACCATGTCTATTGGTGTATACGCATGAAGAAACTCCATGTAGATGGATCGCTTGGACTCACTTGATTTTGAATCACTTGACATATGCAAATCATACCACATGGACAAGATGACTGAAAAGCCTCGTTTCAGAAGATGGAACAAGATAGCAACTTGTTGAAGTAACACATTTTGATGTGTGTAAAGTCCAATGAGTGCCGAGGCATGCAAAGGAATATCGTTATGTTCTTACTTCACTGATGATTTAAGTAGATGTTGAGTGTATTTACTTGATGAAACACAAGTCTGAATTATTGAATGGTTCAAGTAATTTCAGAGTGAAGTTGAAGATCATCGCGACAAGAGGATAAAATATCTGTGATGTGATCATAGAGATGAATATCTGAGTTACGAGCTTTGGCGCACAATTAAGACATTGTGGAAATTGTTTCACAATAATACCACTCGAACACCATAGTATGATGGTGTGTCCGAACATCATAGTTGCACTCTATTGATATGGTGCGTATCTATGATATCTCTTATCGATTACCACCATCGCTCATGGGTTAGGCATTAGAGACAACCACATTCACTTTAAATAGGGCACCATGTAATTCCGCTGAGATGACACCGATGAACTATGGTTTAGAGAAACCTAAACTGTCATTTCTTAAAGGTTTGGGGCTATGCCGCTTATATGAAAAGTTTCAAGTTGATAAGCTCGAACCCAAAGCGGATAAAATGCATCTTCATAGGACACCCAAAACAGTTGGGTATGCCTCCTAATTCAGATCCGAAAGCAATAGGGATTGTTTCTTGAATCGGGTCCTTTATCGAGGAAAAGTTCGTCTCTAAAAGTTGAGTGGGAGGATGGTGAAGACTTGATGAGGTTATTAAACCATCACTTCAACTAGTGTGTAGCAGGCACAGTGAAGTTGTTCCCGTGGCACCTACACCAATTGAAGTAGAAGCTATGATAGTGATCATGAAGTTTCCGATCAAGTCACTACCAGACATCGAGGTTGACAAGGATGCGCATTACTTTAGAGTGGTACAAGAATCCGTTTTGAAGGTCATGTTGCTAGACAACAATGAACCTACGAGCTATGGAGAAGCGATGGTGGGCCCAAATTTCGACAAATGGTTAGAAGCCATGAAACCGAGATAGTATCCATATATCGTAACAAAGCATGGACTTTGGTGGACTTGCCCGATGATCGGCAAGCCATTAAGATGAATGGATCTTTAAGAAGAAGACGGACGTGGACGGTAATGTCACCGCTCATGAAGCTCGACTTGTATGTAAGAGTTTTCACAAGTTCAAGGAGTTGACTACGGCGAGATTTTCTCATCCGTAGCGATGCTTAAGTCCGCGGAATCATGTTAGCATTAGCTGCATTTATGAAATCTGGCGATGGATGTCAAGACGAGTTTCTTACCAGCTTTACGTAAGGAAAGGTTGTATGTGATACAATCGAAAAGTTTTGTCGATCTTAAGGATGCTAAAAGGTATGCTAGCTCCAGCGATCCTTCTAAGGACCGGAGTAAGCATCTCGGAGTTGGAATATGCACTTTGATAGGATGATCAAAGATTTTGGGTTTATGCAAAGTTTATGAGAAACTTGTATTTCCAAAGAAGTGAGGGAGCACTATAGAATTTCTCGATGAGTATGTGTGTTGACATATAGATGATCGTAAATGATGTAGAATTTCCGAAAGCATATAGGGTTATTTGAAAAATGTTTTCAATGAAAACCTGATTGTTACTTGAACATTGAGCATCAAGATCTATGAGGATAGATCAAAACGCTTAATAGTACTTTCAAATGAGCACATACTTTGACATAATCTTGAAAGTGTTCAAGATGGATCACCAAAGAAGGAGTTCTTGCCTGAGTTGTAAGGTATGGAGTTAAGAGTTAAAAGCTCTCACCACAGCAGAAAAGAGAGAAAGGATGAAGGTCGCCCCTATGCTTCGTACATAGGCTCTATAGTATGCTATGCTCGTGTACCGCATGGAAGTGTGCCTTGCCATGAGTCAGGCAAGGTACAAGAATGATCCAGAATGGATCATTGGACAGCGGTCAAAATTGTCCTTGGAGTAAATAAGGACATGTTTCTCGATTATGGAGGTGATAAAGAGTTCGTAAAGGGTTACGCCGATGCAAGCTTTAACACCTATCCGAGTGACTCGAGTAGCAAACCGATACATATAGTGGAGCAACCATTTGGAATAGCTTCAAGTGGAGCGTGGAAGCAGATTTATAATATGACCTAGAAATTTGTAAGCACACACGGATCTGAAAGGTTCGCACTGCTGACTAAAACCCGCTGACTAAAAACCTCTCACAAGCAAAACATGATCAAACCTCGTAACTCATTGAGTCTAAATCACATAATGATGTGAACTAGTTTACATACACTAGTAAACTTTGGGTGTTGGTCACATGGCGATGTGACCTATCGCTGTTAATCACATGACGATGTGAACTAGATTATTGACTTAGTGCAAGTGGGAGACTGTTGGAAATATGCCCTAGAGGCAATAATAAATTAGTTATTATTATATTTCCTTGTTCATGATAATCGCTTATTATCCATGCTATAATTGTATTGATAGGAAACTCAGATACATGTGTGGGTACATAGACAACACCATGTCCCTAGTAAGCCTCTATTGACTAGCTCGTTGATCAATAGATGGTTACGGTTTCCTAACCATGGACATTGGATGTCATTGATAACGGATCACATCATTAGGAGAATGATGTGATGGACAAGACCCAATCCTAAGCCTAGCACAAAGATCGTAGTTCAGATGCTAAAGCTTTTCTAATGTCAAGTATATTTTCCTTAGACCATGAGATTATGCAACTCCCTTGATACCGTAGGAGGCTATAAAGGTGCATTACAGTGTATCTCCAAAGTGTCTGGGTTGGCACGAATCGAGATCGGATTTGTCACTCCGCTGACGGAGAGGTATCTCTGGGCCCACTCGTAGGACAT